>JAAAKQ030058090.1:0-10895 GCA_010016005.3 Zanna intricata
ACACACACACACACACACACATATACAAATCATGTGAATGCTTAGTAAAAAAAGTATGTGCAAAGATGACAAATGACAGCAGTCTTTCAGTATATATATTTTTTTTATAAAAATACAAGATACTCATTTTTAAGCAAATATTGCAGCTATATAATTATTTTAAATATAAAAATTTCTTTCAATTTATATTCATTATGGAAGATTAACGTTAATCAGGATAAATTAAAGCATGTCACATTCGCCATGCAAAAGGGTGACTGTCCCAGTGAGTACATGGATGGTGTTTTGATCCCACAAATAGAGAGTGTCTAGGACTCGGTATCTAGGACTTCACCTGCTTCGGCGTTTGACCTGGAAGTGTCACGTGAGGATAAAAAGAAAACAACTGAACGTGAAGTATAGGGAACTGCATTCGCTGTTATGGAGAAACTCACGTTTACCATTAAAGGTCTAATTTACAAATTCATCCTATGACCAGTTTGGACTTATAGAGTGGAGTTGGGAAACAGCAACTAATAGCAACATAGATATCATACAACGCTTCCAAAAAAAAGTAACGAGAGCAACTGCAGAGGCACCATAGTTCTCACGGAATGATGAAATTCATGAATACCTGGAGTGTCCGATGGTTCCTGAGGTTGTGGGACAGTGCAGTGTTAAATATCAACAACGTCTTGAAAATCACGTCAACCCAATTAGCAATCAATCTGCTTGATAACAGCAGGGACATCCGAAGGTTGAAGAGTCTCCATGTGCTTGACTTAGGGCCTACTGAATGATATTTGGATAAATGATAACGCCAAATCTAGTGATATTATTCTTGTGCACTTTATTTCTTTATTATTTTTGGTTTGACTATTTATTTTTTTATTGGTTTTTTATCTTTTTATTAATTATTTTTCTGCGTTCCTTTTCCACCTCTCCCCTGGGCCGGACCCACAATTAAGCATTGCTCAGCCCAGGGGAGTGTCTAAATACTCGAACAGGCCTCCCAGTCTACCGCCAGTACGCTCAATATTTTGTTTTTGTAGACTATGAAGTGATGGTAAAAATATTTTTCCAATTAATTTTAAGATTACTACTTTATGATATTATTATGAATTACTAATTATGGTAGCTCCTAAAAATCCCTTATTATGTGTGTCTTATCAAACGATTTACTTATGGTTACACCTAAGGGGCTGATTGTAAATATACTGGTTGTAAAACGAAAAATAATTAGATTCATTAACTTTTTAGTATTTTTCTAGGAAACTCTTCTCTTTCCTAGTTTAATCTCAGACTGTTTTTTTTATCTTCCACTAAATTTTATAAATCTTTGCTTTGTAAATAAATAAATAAAATATTGTGATACGATATTATATTGTGAACCCAATAATACTTTACATGCGTAGATCACAAGAGTGATGGTCTATAATACTCTATGGATAAAAAAGGAACTGTTCCAAAATTTACTTGGATGAATCGAGAGAAACATGGTAAAAACCTTGGATCAGAGGAGCACAAAAAAATACGGAAATAAATATAAAATTTAAAAAAATATATACAGAATGATTCCACGAAGAATGATACAAACTTTCAGTACATGTTCTGCTGGTGAAGTTAAAGATGAAAGTTAATATAAAGTTACTAAAGTACATGTAAAGAACACAAGTTCATATAAACGCGTGTTTGAACATGCATCGTTAATTCCCCATTACTGCCTCTTCGGTAAAGTTAAGCCAGACTATAATTCTTGGAACCAAAATTAAAAGGTAAATTTATGTTTACATGAAATCTGACGTGAAAAATTATAAAAATAGGTTCTAGAACTGTATTTTTAGTTTTTTTTTTTTGAGAAATTTTGGTAAAACAGAAAAGATTGACGTCAAAAAACATGATATTTAATATCTGGCGTAAAATATATTTGTTAAATTGGTAACAAACAAGTAAACATTTTAAACGAAAAGTTGTAGGGAATTTGATTCTGAGTAAAATGATATGAATATAGGCTATAATAAACTATAATACATAGATAAGAATTTTGATTTTTAATAAAAAACATACCAAAATATGGCAGATTTTAACTAGGTCCTTAAACCTTATTCATATCATTATACTCAGAATAAAAATCTGGACTCTTGCTAACAAAGCTTTTCCAAACCTATGTTTATAAACCTTCTTTATTTTACCAATAGAAATTGCCAAAAATATTTTTTACATTCTTTGCGAATCACTCTGTGTATGTGATTAAAGTTGTATTAATAATTATTAAAAATATAATCATAGCAAATAATATTAAGAAGAATAAAAATATTAAATTAAAATTCAAAAGGCGTTAATGAAAAAAGAAATTGCTTGAACAAAATTTTATTTTTTAAAAAGAACTGTAGAAAATTCAGACTTGTTTTAAAATTAGTGTTATTCTAAAAGTTTGTTGACGGAGCAATATTTTTTTTCTGAATTCCATTATTTACTTACAATTAGCTTCTATGATGAAGCTATAAGCAAGTCATATACTGAACATCACGTGAAAGAGGACCGCCCAATGATAATCCTCAAGTTATACAAAATAGCATAACATAACAATCAAACAATAGTATAACATAAATAAAGTAATATTTGATAGTGCTTTGAATGTTCATTCGAATGACCAGTCAACATTAAAATTAAAACAACAAAATAAATAACTATAAATAAAACTGTAAACGAAAAAGTAGCTTTGAAACAGCCAAGATACAAAAAAATGTAGCGCCAAGCCGCCAAACCGGATCATCAAAACGAACCATTAACAAGATCAAGCACACGGAGCCTTTGTAGTTTCCTAACGTCCTCGCTGTTGCCTGGTAGATTCAAAGCGAGATGATTAATATGCTTATCCAACTTGGACACATACCTTGAAACTAGACGTCCAACTTCCTCTCGAAGGTATGGAATGCCTACGTAATTGTGGATCCCAGCTTCCTCACAAATCACTATGCGTGGGTTATGTACCGTAGAAGTTTATTTTGAAACAGTTGAATGACCTCCACGTAGCTGTCGTTCCCCAGAGTTCAATCCCGTACGTCAATATTGGTTTCAAGAAAGCCTTGTAGAGCAGAAAGTTGTTGGACAAAGAAAGTTGTGATGTCTTACACAACACCCAGTACATCTTCTTAAGCTTAATTTCAAGTAACTTTCTCTTCTCCCTAATATGTTCCTTTCACGTCAAGCGGCGATCAAGGTAAGAGCCCAGCTACTGTACCGTATTGATTTGAAGTATCCTGACACCGTTTAACCGAACCGCGGGCAAACTTGCTTCCTCATCGTGAACGTCACGGGTTGGACCATTCGCCGAATCCATTGCAGATTGCAATTTCTCCAAGGTAGTGAGATGATCCTTACGGCATAAATCACTAATCCCCGGTGTGCCCTAAATTAACTTTATGCAATCGGTGGTCCTGTGTCCCCCTGCACACTTCATACAGCGATACTAATTATTATTTTTAGTGTGACTGTATTGCTGACACCTCATACACTGCATCAACCCGGGAGTTCTTTTTCGTGTTTCAAACCTAACGCAACAATTTTCTGTGTATTTTATTCCCAGCACCTCCTTATTATTGTACGTAGATTCCAGATTTACGAAAAAAAAGTCGCCAACGGCTTCTGCATTACTCGGTGGCGTGCGTTTACGATGCTTCGAACCTTGTGCCCCTGACTCTCAATCTCTTGCTATATAATTGCGACTGGGATCAAATGGTGAAGATTTTTAAGCACACCCGAAACGCTCTCCCACCATGCCTCTTGAAAGTATGCCCTATCACAGTGGTCGGCAAACCGCGGCTCGCGAGCCGCATGGTCTTCGACTCCTTGGCTGCGGCTCTTCCACGAAGTATTTAGTGCAGGCACGGAATACTATTTATTAACTTACCTTATAAGAGACGAGTAAACATTTTTGAAACGCAACCCTATAAAGAAGAGGCACGTTTTCAGAAAGCATCAACAGCAGCATGTGTATCATTATCTCCGTCGAATTGCTGCGCGACGAAATGTTTTTCGGCTCTTTTAAAAACTAGGTTAAAAAAAATGGCTCTTTGAAGAAACTTCTATTTTGTATTGCTTATATTTGGCTCTTTTGAATGACAAGTTTTCAGACCACTGCCCTATCAGATTATTTTCGATAGCAAAACGAAATATTTTTTTTTGTAGCTCTTAATATTCTTCAACAGCAGCCGATGTTGTTTACTGTTTATTATTTTCACAGTGTATTCTGCCTTGCTCACCACCGATTCCAACAATTCATACATCTTCGTGATAACCGAAATACCATACAATACTATCGGAGGCGACTTAACCTCTCCCTTTTGTGGAACAACACCGTCAGTCTCCTCTACCGGCAGACCATCAAATCTATTCGAGACAGGTATTTCAATCCCAGGAGTCGTGTCAGCTGTCAGTAACGTGCGTAAAACCGGCACCGTTTGCCTTGGTGGAGGGACCGGAATCGAGTCCGTAATATTAGAGTCACTGCTATTACCCGAAAAACCACTCGTATTTTCAACGATCTCGTCCCTTATTGATTTTTTCCGCGACGATTCCGTAGATTCCAGTTGGAATAATTGAATGGGCCACGTTTTCTATTCACCAGCGTGTTATTGTTTACCGCCTCGAAGGTGCCGTTCGCTGAGTGGTTGCTATGTGGGACAGCGGATACTGGTTCATAAAAACGTCGCGACCGCTAGGTTATGTAGACTAACCTAGGCCTATATATAAAAATAACTGAAAAAAAAAAGTCTTGTAAATAAAGAAAAACACAAACATGAGGAAAACAGACACTTAATACAACTAACAGCGCAAAGTAAACTCAAACACACAATAGAAAAAAAAATTAAAATAATTGACTGTAATGAGGAGCGACTTGTAGATATATCCAAACATATGATTCTCAAATAAATCTCTAAGAAGATTTATTAAAGTTTTTGATAATTTATTAGTATATTTTAATACTTAATAGATAACCTATACTTTAAATTCCTCTTAAAATTTCTGCTAACAAGTTTTCTCTTGTAGTCTATGAATAGTAGAATAGACTTGTGCAAAAGTTTATAAGCAGACCACTAAAAAGTATCTAAAATATGCTTCGTGATCGTTCTCTATTCTTCTAATTTATCTATAGAAGATGACTATAGTTAAACTGTGATGTCTTAATTCCTAATTTTTGAAGTAAACTGAAAGTGAAGATTTTTAAGTAAATAGACTATAATTTCTTCCCAATGGATGTTTTAGATTAATTTTGGAGGGAATGCTTAAAATTATTATTGGAAGGAACAATCAAATAAATTTGTGGCAACATGAGGATAACATCTTAATGCCAAGTAATGAGAGAATATAATTACCATTGTTAACCACATCAAGTAAAGTTATTATGTCAAATATGTGGAGGGGGGGAATTCATCAGGTTATGTAGGATAAATATATCCCCCGACACCCTTGTGTACCGTTCTGTCTTTTTTCTTTATTTCCTTATTTTGATGATTCAGCAAAAATTCATAATATTGCCCTGTTATCGTATTATCCTTCTCTAGAAAATGAATCAGGATTACATCATGAACACCCCAAAAGACAGTGATCTTAATCTTTTTTGCTGATGGAATTGTTTTCGTCTTTTTTGGAGCGAATTCCCCGACTGGGATGTACTATTTTGGCTGTTCCTCGGTTTTAGGCCGGTAAAGTAAGTTTTTATAGACTGTGCATAAAATATCTTTTCCATTTCAATGCATTGTAATCTCAACAGGGCATCCAGGGAACGTTAAAGTTGTTTTTTTCTCATATAAACTCTTGAATAATAAGTCAAGTATTTATAAACTGTTTTAATCGATGAAGCTGATTCACAGTAATATTTATTCAGTTTAGATTTAGTTTCCTTTGCGGCTTTTCCTTTCAAAAAGCACATTTTGATGAAAAATCTTTTTTTTCGTCCATTTTTCACACATCACAATACTTGATCAACTAAAACGGTTGGTAACAGCAGAATTATAAAGGCATCTGAGTGGCCTCAATACTTAAATACGAATTATGTTGATCGAAATTAATAAAATTAAAAATGATAACCTACCTTTGTGTTTTTAATATATATTCACTCTTATATATGAATAGTCTTTTTTTTATTACAAAATAACAATATCTACCTTTACTTTAATGGCCAACAGAACTGTTTTCCAAACACAATACATTGGATTACGAGAAAAAATTATTAAGCTTTAATAAATTACAAAAAAAATTTAACAAAATTTCCTCCCCAATTTATTTAAAATTCAATTAAACGATTTTCTTTTATAGGAACAATATTATTCTATAGACTATATAATACTTATTAAAATATAAAAAAAAAAGCCTGAGTTTTCTAAATTCCGATTAACAGTATCCCAAGTAATGCTCAAACAATTTTTTATTAATGCCTTTTGAATTGTGTTTTAATTTTTAATTAATTTTTTATTTAACATCTTTATTATTTCAATATTATTGTATATATTAAAAAAAAAAAAATAATATGAAGTTAGTCATATCTATTTTTTATTTTATAATTAATTATTTATTTTTATTATGCTCTCATCAAATTTTTACCGCGATTTCTTTTGATTTATCTAGGAAAATATTGGGATTTTTTTTTTTTATCCTTGGAATAGCATATCTAATTATTCTTGGCGTAATCTATTTCATTATTTATATATCGATCAGAATAAAAGATCTATTTAACGTACTATGGGTTTTTCAAATATCCTAGTAATTTCTAAGTTATTCATTATAAAATAACAATACTTAAGACATATTTTAAAATATTTAAAAAAAAATTATTTTTATGGTAAAATCAAAGGGAGACATTTAGGTCTCATTATAGTAAAAAAGTAAATAAGAATAATTAATAATTGTTTAATAAATAACCAATACCATAATTATTTATTTAATTTGCAAATAGAAATAATTAATGAAAGCGGCTGAGTTATTTTACTTTCCTGGCATCATAGATAGCTATGCTGCAAAAAGGGAATTATATTAATCAGTCAAAAAATGTGGTATAGATTTTTTTTTCATTTCTCAACGTTTCATGGGCCAGGGCCCCAAAAATAGAAAAAAGTGTGAAAAAATATTCGTACGTACGTACTTACGTTCGTGTGTTTGCGTATTTGAAGCATACTAACTCTTGACTGAATAAACCGACGATGAAATTTTGTACAAAGGTTAGTATATAGGGGGTAATTTGTTGATCAATATCTGTAGAGGGGAGGGTAGAGATGCCTTTCTGTGGTCAATTTTCTAAAAATTTTGGAAAAATAGCCCCACTTTATATAAAATTTAGTACATGTGTGCATTTTTATCTTACCACTTTAAAAAAAATTTCGCCCCAAAATTTCTCCTTCCTCAAAAATTCGAAAAAGTTACCTTTTTTTATTATATATTTTTAATCGTTTTATTTTATTTTCGTAAGTATAGTAGTAGTACAAGTGACTAAAAAAAAAAACAAAAAAAAAAAAACCTTGTGGGTGAGGGAGCCGATCAAAGTTTAAAAATATTGATTTTTTTGAATTAAAAAATTTTTTTATTTATTTTCATGTATCATTATCTTTTCACTATATAAAAACAAATGACCAATGACAGGAAACTATTACAACTTTGTTTCCAGTTTTTTTTTTTTTTTTTTTAATGATTGTAGAAAAAAAAGCTCATATAAAATTACTCAACTAATTATTTAGTTTTAAATAAATAGTATTTAAATAGTAATAGTGGTATTAATATAAATAGTAACAGTGGTATTACTATTAATAAAGTATTATTAAATTAAAAATTGCCTCATATGTAAAAATCTCTATAAAAAAATTTCATCAGAATTATTAATCTAATCAAGAGTTATTAAGCTTCAAATGTGCCAATACCCATACATACATTACTTCACACTCTTTTTTTTTATTTTTGGGTTTCTGACTCTTGAAACACTGAGAAATGAAAAAAAAACTCATACCCCATTTTCAGCTTCAAACACTCCAAAAATGTGCTAATAATATAATAAACTTACTTCGTGATACAACTTAACAAAGAATATACTTATTCGTATCGGTCATTAAAATGGTAAAATTGGATACAAGAATAAAAAAACATAAGAAAGTATGTTTAAAATCATTGGAGAAAATAAACGAAATCCTATTCTAGCGAGTCATTTGTTATACTTATTACTTAAAAAAAAAAAAACAAACGAGAATACTATGTAAAAAAATGTAATACTTCAATAAATGTATTTATACATTTTGATAAATGCACGAAAGTATATAATATTTTATAAATGTGTACTCGTATTATATATATATATACACACACACACACACATACATACATACATCGAATGCAATTTACGAGCTATAGATACAAAATAATGACATTATTGTATTACATTTAGAAGAAAGATGGAAGAAATGTAAACACATTATGATCTACAGAAAACAATAATGTGCAAGTATAAAATAACTTAGGATATGAGTATATTGATTCCACAATATTGCATTCCTATATCAACCTGTACCGTAATAATAAAATGGTATTTTAAAACACCTTTCTAAGACCTTGTATGCCTATTGAAGGATGGGTAAATTATTAATATAGGGGAGGGGGGTTAGTAATATAAGTATTTTATATACACACACGCTATTTACAATCGGTATTAAATACATTTGAAACTATCTTGTAGTTGTTAATAAGACTAACAATAATAATAATAATAATAGGAATAGTAGTAAATAGTGGTGGCAGCAGATACGTTACTGCGCAAACATTGCACTTTTATTACGTGCTTAATAATATACTTAACTATATTATTATTGTTAATATGACCTTACCTTATTCTCTTATATTCGTTATACTATTAGATCCTGGAATCGTTGTAGATTTTATCAGCTATTCATCACGCGAGTGTTTTGTTATCCCCTTACAAATAATCTGTTAACATTAAAAAAAAAAAAAAACAAGATATTATATTTTTACACATGTTTGTAGCTATAAACTTACTGTTTATAACACGGTAAAACTAATAACTTATACTTTTCTAACACTAATTTACTGTAACAATAGAATCGTTACATATTTTTTCTTATCGTCTCATTATTACGTATAAGATACAATGTGTATTATAAAACTAATGAAAAAGTATTACAAGATATGGAACATTGAAATATCTTGGGTTTTATTATATCTATAGAGTTTTTTTTACTCTTTCACTTTAGTGTTCTAGTCGAATACGAAATATAACTGTAACCAAATTTTATGTCTTTGTAAACAATTTTATGTTCGGTAATAATAATTTGACCTATTTTCATCATACATCGTTTTTTTTTTTTTACATAAATTAAATTAAAAAAAAAAAAAAGCTGAAAACAAATTTTTATACTTGTCTGGGATTGATTGTTTATTTATTATTATGTATTGAAAAAATAATGAAATATAAAAAAGTTTAAAAAATACAAAAAATCGATATTTTCAAATCATTTTAAAATTATTTTTGGTCAGCTTCCCAACTCCCAATAATTGTCTCCAAGTATTTTTTTTGAGTCACTTGCACTGCTACTATGCTTGGGAAGATATGTATATAAAATAAAAAAAAAAAAAAAACAATAAAAAGATGCAATAAAAAAGATGGCTTTTTTCGATTTTTGAGAAAGGGGAAAATTTGGGGGCTAAGTTGTTTTTAATTATATAAGCATGTTCGTACGTATTGAGATGTTAATATAAAGTGGGGTTATATTTGAAAAAACTTTGAGAAAATTGATTCCAAATAAGTTGTCTACCCTCTGGAGATATTGAACCCCAAACATTTACCAAAAAAATTATCTCATATACACGAGTCTCTGCAAAAATTTCATCAAAATCGGTTTAACCAGTCAAAATTTGTTAAGTTTCAAACAGCAAACACACACACAAACATATATACAAACATTACCTCCCACTTTTTTTTGGGTCCCCTGGGTCATGAAACGTCGAGAAATACGAAAAAAACCACACCCCCATTTTTTTTACTGATACCATACTTCTTGCAGCACAGATCTAAAATTTTGGTCTCATAAAAGAAATATATATATATATATCAAAGAAAATAAAATTTCAAGTAAATATTTAAAATCAAATTTCAGTAATTTTAACAACGAAAACATTTTGAAGTTTATAAATTAAAATACATAAATATTTCTTAAATAAAAAAAAAGACGGCAAAGATTGGATAACTTTCTCGCGGCTTTGCTCTTAACAGATTTTTATTTCGAATAAATATTTATTGTGTAATTGTGAAAAAGATCAAAATATAAAAAAAAAATTCGATCCAATTTGATCCCCTTGATCAAATTAAGTTTCTATTTTCTTAAATATTATGCACTATTAAAAGTATAATAATGAAAAAAATCAAAATTCTTAGGAAAAATGGCTGTCTTTGACTAAATTGTAATTTTATCATCAGAATTATACTGCATTTTTAGTATAATTGATACAGAAAAAAGAAATCAAAATTTTTAATAAAAAAAAAAATTTGTCCCAATTGATCATTTGTTCGACACCTAGCGTCATTTAATATTTTTAACGACAGATTTTTTGAAAACACAAAATATCAGAAATAAAAAAAAAATCAAGTTTGATTCCCTTAAAAATAAATATTTTAAACAAATTTTGAGCTTTAATAAATATAAAAGGTGGTTAATGATATTAGAAGAAAACTGATATCGCTTTACCAGCTTATCGGTAGGGTTTCAGGTTGGAAATTATACACTATGACAATTCTGTATTTTATAAAAAAAAAACTCAATATTTTATCTAATAAAAACATAATTTGATGAACTAATACTTAGGGAACGCTTAATGACTAAAAAAGTTTTATGTCCGTTACTTATTTAATTTTTAATTTT
>JAAAKQ030058145.1:0-34884 GCA_010016005.3 Zanna intricata
AGAGATTTTCGTCAAATGAAGAGGCAATCACCTTCGTGAACAATTATTTTGCACAGAAAAACGCCGAGTACTATTTTGACGGGTTACAGAGATGGGAGCATCGCTGGGAGAAGTGTGTAGAGGTACTAGGAGACTATGTTGAAAAATTTTTTAAAAATTTCTAAAAAAAGTCTTGTATCTTTGTTAGGTCGGAAACTTTTCAGACCACCCTCGTATCTCGCATAACTCAAAAACGATTACCGGTAGGATGTTGAAATTTTGGATTTAGGACTGTTGTAACATCTAATTGTGCACCTCCTCTTTTGATTGCAATCGACTGATCCAAAAGTGCCGAAAAAATTTGGATTTTGAGCTTTTTCTTAACTGTAGTTAAGCCCTCATTAAGAGCATTTCAACGATATATCATAAATTTTAATTATTTTCAATTATATTTATAAATATATAACTATTATCATTAACATTATTTTATTTTAATTATACTTATTAAATTATAGTAAGTATTTATATATTTATTTACTTGTTTAGTTTTTATACTTATTTTCATAGTCAAATAAAATTTTAATTAATGAAATATTTTTATCTTACAAGGGAAGGCCTCCTTTTTTCTTTTTTTTAACTTCTTTTTAAATTATTTTTTTAACTTTTCTTTTTATTAATAATTATTAACCCATGATTGCAAAGAAAAATTTACAATAAATAATAACTAGATAACAATAAAAAAAGAGAAAAAAATCAGAATTTATTTGTGAAATAAAATTCTATGAAGTTTTTAAAATGTGTACGTGTAATTTAATAGGCATTGTTACATATGTCTAATATGTATTAGATTTCATGAAACATCTGATTATTTAATATTAATTGAAAATTTTAATTTAGAATCGTATTATTTTTGGATTTTCATACAAGGAAGTAATGTAATGGTCCATATCAGATTTTTTCTTTTGCAATGAACAAAGAAAACTTTTTGGAGGATTTTTTACAGAAATAAATCAGTGTAATGCATTTTAAATAAATAAAATTTTAGATAGATTGCGTATAAATAAAAGAATAATTTTAAAAATGGCATAGTAAGTAATGTAATATATCGGTTGACGAGAAAGTAATTTCCGTTTCTTAGTGTGAAATAAAACTCAATTTGTTTTAATCAATTATTTATTTTCCATTCATATACATAATCTTATGTTATATTATTATATACAAAATATGTATAAAAAGATACACTTATCCAAATGTAATGGTTTTCACCCCAGATTTCTCACAAAAATACTGCATATACGGTTTTTGGATCTATTTTATTCGATTTATCAGGTTAAAAACCATAAAAAAAATCACTAGTTCTGTCTCTTAATTAACGTTCTAAAAATTTAAGTACTACCTCATTTCACCTGGGTAGCTGAAATCTTTTACTAGCCGTAACTCACAAACGAAGCATTTTATAACATATATTTCTATTAATTTTGTCCATTATTTTCACTTGTAGAATAGGTTATAAAAGTTCTGGAAGAACTTCATGATATACACTTTTTATTGCTTTGCTCGCGTGACAGTCTTGCCCGGGTTATTGACCTGGACCATCAGAGCCTAGGTCGGCCCGTGCGAACCCTGAAGCCAACTCTAGGAGCTCCCCAGTTCCTTTCCGAGCCACCGATGATGTTAATCACGTATAAGATCAATATTAGACTGCGGCTTCCACTCTCTGTCCTTTTGGAAGGAATACCAAGCGGGATTCTTTCCAACATCTGGGAAATAGATTGTTTTCAAGACCTTGTTTATGACATCAATAGCTGTCCACGGAACGGTCCGCATCAGGCCTTTTATCACCGCCCTGGGGCACCATCCGGCCCCGGACTTTTCTTGTTCGCTAACTTGTTGGTTGAAAACTATACCTTGTCCTTAGAGAAACTCCTATTTTCACATTATCTGTCCAACAGGCAACCTTCCATCTTTAGGAAATAATCTTTCAATCTGGAAACTCACCTGCTCCTCCGTGAGGACGACCATCTTCCAAACCTCTTACTGACTATTTAATATACCCGTCCCCACAGGTCACGGTCCAGCTGTTCACACAATTCCCGCCACTTAGCTGCCTTACTTCTCTTATCTCATTAAGAGATAATTTCTCCTCTACCAGATTAATTTGCATAATGAGCAATTTTCTGCAAACAATGAATTGGTCTGCAACCCCAAGATATTCGCCAATCCCCGTGCGTCTTAATCTCTGCATATGATGTCTTAATCGTAGTAGCTCACGTCGCATAATTGCAATCCTCGACGTCCACAGTAGATCGGTTTAAATATATGTGATCTAATTGGCAGCCTCTGTATTTCTACACATTTTAATTATTTCCTGAAAACCCTCAGGTGTTAAAGTAAATTATTCTACCGCCCTTCTTGAGGCATTTGTAACCACTAGATCCACCTGGAACTATGTAAGACGCAAAGGCAGTCTTCGGTCCAAAAAGTGAACCGCTGTATCTTGTATTTTCAGCGTCGAGGCATAGTGGTCACTCGCCGTCAAATTAGGCAAGGCACGCCATTCATATTGACTAACATCCCATCTGCTATCCAAAACAGTTATATCTAAAACGGACGTATGACTCTGTGCCTCATACGTGGGGTTATCATCATTCAAACAGATCAATCCGGTGACCATCATCATGTCCACCAAAAGTTTGCCACGCCAGTTAGTATACTGGGTGCCAGCTAGAATAGTCTTGGAATTAAAGTCACCCATGCGTATTACTCTCTTCGTAGATCTCTTAATGACCGCTCGTAACCTATCTAAGTCTTCGTAGAATATAAGATCACAATTTGCCGTTATGTACATACCAATAACAATAGCGTTCATTAACTCAATAGATATATGTCAACATGTCTATGCGTCAGTTGCCATGCACATCTGCCATTCACATCCCTAGTCGCAATATTCCCCATTGTATTTACGATCCATCCAGTTTTAGCAACCTCATATAAGTTCGACTCCGATGTTATCAGAAGATTCGTATCATTCATCTAGCCAACTCTCGCACTAAATCGAGAATAATGGTAGCTACAGTAACCGAAGTTCACACATCTTGAATTTTATTAACTTTTGGTAAGAACACAAGAATGAAATTTAAGACTTTGCATATTTCCTCAGGGATAGCAGTTTAGTTTATAATTATAAATCTAGAATAATATATTCAGACTAAAGAAAGATTCAAAAGAATTTTTCTTTAATTTTCCTGAATTAAAAACTTATAAATCTTCATTATAGGTTGAACTTTCCAGAATTACTTTGTCTTTTTTTTTTTTAAATTCAATATTTAATAACTGATTATTAGTTAACTCCATTAATTTGTTTAATCAATAAATGGAGTACTCTTTTCTTGACTAGATAGTCAATCATCCATTGTCCTAAACTTCTAAATATTGATACACCCAGTTTCATTTTATATTATTTTAAGATGTGAAAAGTGTATTAGTAGTTCTGAGCAATTCCAGTTGTATAAAGAAGTGCTTTGAGTTGATTTTAAATTCTTAAGTGCTATTTGATTACCTGAAAATTATGTACTCTTGTTTTTATATCTCAAATTTATACAAGCACATCTATGTATGTATTGTAAATGCTCATCCTAACTCCATAAGGAATGAAACCTGCCTTATGATGATTCCGGTTGTCATACCATCCCCTTAATTCTTACCCTTGCTGGCTTTACTGATGGTCAACATCCAGATCCTCAGAAGCTGATTACATATTTCAATCATCAGCTTAAAAAGTCTATAATCTTGCACAACAGATTAAGATTAATACCAATAAATTAACCATTAACCATATCCATTATAGTATAAGCCATTTGAATGAAACTTTTTATTAAATTGTTAAATTTGATAAAGGTACACAGTATTTGACACTTAATAATACATTGTATAGACCATGTCATTACAAAAAAAAAAAAAAAAAAAAAACAGCTAAAGATTAAATATCATAATTTATTTGCATTGATTTCAGTTATTTTTTCAGACCTTTTCAATACCGAGAATAAAATATTTTAGATTAATAATTTTCAATTAGAATATAACAAATCTAGGAAAGTTAAATCCAACAACATTTCTAGGGAAACATTTGGTACAACAGTATACCTTTATATAATGTACACAAATGCACTTTCATTCTGGAAAGGTTTTTTTTTTCATTATTATTTTAAATACACTACAATTTTTAAAAAACAATTATTATTATTTTATATTTTTACTTCCTTGTATGATCATACAAGGAACTATTGTAATCACATAATAATTACGGTTTTCAGATTTCAACAGAAATATCCTTTTTGATCATCCCTGAATACATTTTAACTAGTTTTGGCGTGACGTTTGTACACACATACATATATCTCGCATAACTCAAAAATGATTAGCCATGGAATGTTGAAATTTCGGATTCAGTACTGTTATAGTTGTGCATCTCCCCTTTTGATTGCAATTGACTGATCTAAAAGTATTGAAAAAACCCCAAAATCAAAAAAAAAAAAAAAAATTTTCTTAACTGCAGTAAAAAGCTCTCATTGAAAGCTTTTCAACAATATTTAAGTGGTACTTATTTTCATTGATTCCAGAGTTATAGTCAAATAAATTTTAATGAAATATTTGGATCTTACAAGGTTACAGATCAGTTTGAATCAGACCTCCATCTCCTGCTTTTAACTTTTTTTAAAAATTTAAATATGTTGATTTATTCATAAATTATTAATTTCTTTCTGATTGTACAAATTTTTTTTTACTGTAAATAATGATTACAATAATAATAATAATAATAATATCAACAATTTTCTTTTTAATATTAAAAAAGATCAGAAGTTATTAATGAAATAAAATTTTATGTACTTTACATTTATAAAAAATATGGATATATAATATAATAGGCGTACAGGGTCATATGGTATTCACAAAATCTTTATTTCTTTATAAAAAAGTATTTTTTATTTAATATTTCAATATTATACTTTAATTTTTTTTTTATTGTTTACTCTATTTAATTATAGTTTGGCCTGTACTTTGTTAAAAACTTTTTCATCTCTTTGTATTCTATTAAAAACCCAAAAAATTTTTATTTGTTTATAAGTATTTTTTTACAAAACTATTTTTATCTCAATTTCTATTAGTTATAGAGTTATTTTATTATCTTCATATGTGGTAAAACAGACAAGCTATTCTATTCAATTTAGGCAAAATTTGTTGAACATAAATTTTTTTTTAGTAATTAAAATTGAATAACTATTTATTACTTGTGCCACCTAAATGGTTGCTTAAAATATCTATTTATTAATCAAAATATTATGTTGAACAGTTTAAGTATGAGTACATACTGTAGCAGATTATATGTATTCTGGATATTATAGCAAATCATGTAGTAGTTATATCCAAAAGAAAGATTTTACAAGAACTTGGAAAAAGAATTACATAACAGTTCATAACTATTTAGGATAAGCAAGAGGAAGATATATCAAATTTTAAGTGTAGGTAAAATTTGTTTTTCTGTCAAAAAGTACCTTTCCTTTTCCTTTTAACACCATAATTTCACCTTATTGGGTCGATTTCATAAGAAAGCTATCTATTACAGTGGGTACCATAATTCGAAACTTGAAAAATTTTGACATATCTTTGCATTTCACATCTCCCTAACCCCAAAACCACTGCCATTTCAAATTTATATATATTCCACTGTCTATATGTTCCACATATCATTTATATACATTCTACTGTCTTGTAGGCATGATAAAAGCTGTAATTTTGCTCCAGTCACTTTCCAATTGATACCTAAAATATAATGACCCAAAATATCGTTTGAGTTCATTGATGGGTAAAATCAGATTATGGGGGTGGAAATGGTGGGTTTCAAAATAAATATTCGCTGCAACTTTCTTATTAAGTAAAATATTGAATTTTTTTTAAAGTTCCTACTATTCTTTGGATAAGAGCCTAAAACTTATATCAGTAAAGTTTATTGATATCACTGACCAGTGGCCCAGGGAGTGGAAAAAATATGGTTTCAAAGACAAAAAAATCATACTTCTCTTAATAGGCACAGTATCGAATCAGTTTAAAGTGGTCATTAGTACTCTAACCATTGCCTAAAACTTTTGTCTAAAACAATTTTTGATATGACCAACCTTTACAGCAAGGGATGACCAAAATGTTAATGGAGTTGTAAGAATATGGACTATTGCTTTTACCTTTGCTGACGGGGTATGATCACCATGCGGACTTATAATGTGCAACTTTTGTGATTTACTCTTCATATGTATTGTATATTTATCAGATGTAAACATTTAACACTGTACTAATGTTCTCTTATGCAATGACAAATAGTATGTATTATTCATTTATTTACATTTGGTTTTGCTCTCTTTTGCTGATCTTATGGGACTTTCTCTTAGACTTATTACTAACGTGTTATGATCTGCAAGGTTAGTGATGCATATATATATATATATATATATATATATATATATGATGGTTGTTAAATACTTTTATGGCATGTTTTTGTCTACTATAATTTATATTGATGCAGATTTCTTCTCTTTTCTTGATGTAGATATATCTTTTACCTGAATTTACTATGTGTTTAATTATGACTATTATTATTTAAATATGACAACTGGTATGATTCTGTACAAATGTGCTCTTTGATTATTATTAGATTTACTACTATATTGCTTTACGTATTTTTTATGTTAATACTCTTATGTATATATGGTGTATGACTGTGTGTATGGGCATACTACTCCCCTTCTTGATGAAATGCTTGCTTAAGCTGTTCAAGGAAGGGTGGAGAGCCAGGGATGGAGTTTAGTCGGTAGTGCCCAGGAATACATACGCTCAGACCAATATCTAGCAGCACCTGTAATCGACCTCAACACTGCCTAGGCATCTGTAAAATGGATTCTCCGCCTCTATAAAAAAAAATATGGGCTAAACATGTGAAACTTTTTTCACATGTAACCATTGTCCTATTGAGTAAATTTGAAGTTTTTCTTAACTTTAAGGAGGAAATTTTTTTTATATCCTATTTAGCACCAGTGAAATCTACCTCGCTTTCTTGCATGGTGAAAGGTATCTTTTAAATTTGTAGTTGAGCCTGAAAATTTTTGTGACTCAGTTGATAAAATGTAACATGGAAATATTATTTCATAGAAATATTGTTTTCATATATATTGTTGTGCTAAATCACTGTAAACTGTTTAATTCATTTTTGTTTGGTAATTTAACATTTTTTATTTAAGAAAGAATCCAATATCAGTGCTTTTAAATTGTAAATTATTGAAATGATTGCTTATGAGTAATTGAAGGAAGAAGTTTAAGTAGCCTACTTAAAAAACCCAGCTAAGAAAAAAAATTGTACATTATTAAATTATGTTATCTGAATGTTTTTTAATGTATATGACAAAATAATTTTTTTTAATTTCATCATGAATCTTCTAACAAACCAATAATTTTCATATTAACAAACTTATCTTTAAAACTAAAATAATATATATATATTTTAACATAATTCTGCAATTTTGTGATATCATGTTTAAAATTAATTAGGCATTAAGTTATTGATAATTATTTTTATCATAATTTTTAAATGCCTATTTCATTACTAAAAATGATAATTGTTTTATAGTTTAGTTAAATTATACATATTGATTGTTGTAGTTTAATATATATATTTATGGAAACACTTAAATAAATTTCATTTAAATTTTTCTTTCATAATTATAATTTTTTTATTATTTTACTTGTAAAATTTTCTTTATATTTGTCTTCTTCCTGTTCACCTGAAATTAAAAATGAAATCTGTTTCATATCTAAAAATAGTTATTACATTTTTGAAATTTTCATATTTTCAAAAAAAAAGTTATGGTAATTGTTTAGTTATTATGTAATTGTTTTGGTGTTAATTTTTGTTACTTTCTATTTTATGCTAATATTTTTACCTCAATATAATTAATATGTCCGACATACTTAGGTTTATTTATAAATTCCTATCTTTATTTTTTTGTTCAGTAATTAATGTTGTATCAGACCCTCTTTTATCAAATAAATTAAACCTGGATGTCTTAATGCACAAGCCATCAACTTAATTCATCTCTTTACAGCATTCTATAACCCCTTTCTCTTTTACCACATATCTTAAAATCTCTTTACTTCCAACTTTGTAATTTTATCTAATTTTCAACATCTACCTCTAAAACATTATATTTTGAAGGGCATCTATTCTTTTTCTGTTGTCACTGTCTTACTAGCATAAAATGTTAACTCAGCACACATATTTCTATAATACCTTTTGCCATTTTTTTTTTTGATCTTCAGTCATTTGAATGGTTTTATGCAACTCTCCAAGCTTCCCTATCAAATGCTAGTCATTTAATTTTGTTATATCCCCTACATCCTACATTCCTAAGAATTTGTTTTCCATATTCCAATTGCTACTCACCTGGGACAATTTTTCTCATCTATCTGCCTCTCCAATATCAAAGCAACTACACTCGGTTGCTGCAAAATGTAGTCTATAAGTATGACTTTTCTTTTAGTTACACTTTTCCAAATGCTTCATTCTTCGTCAGTTTGCTGCAACACCTCTTCATTTGTCACTTTATCCACCAGTCTGATTTTTAACATTCTTCTACAGCACTTCATTTCAAAAGCTTTTAATTTTTCCTTCTCAACTAGTTTGAGCGTCCAAGTTTCACTTCCATATAAAGCTATGCTCCAAACATATATCTTCAAAAAAGTTTTCCTGATGTTTAAATTAATTTTTGACATAAGCAAATTATATTTCTGATTGATAGCTCATTTCACCTATTTATTCTGCATTTTATATTTCTCCTGCTTTGTTCATCTTTAGTAATTCTACTTCCCAAATAAAAATTCTTCTACTTCCATAGTTTTCTCTGGTCCTATTTTCATATTCAGTGGTCCATCTACTTAATATCCACTACATATCATTACTTTTATTTTGTTCTTGTTTATTTTCATGCAATAGTTCTTTTGTAGGACTTAATCAATGACATTCATTGTTTCTTCTAAATCTTTTTTACTCTCAGCCAATATTACTCTATCATCAGCAAATCAAAGAATCTTCATCTTTTCACCTTGCATTGTTTCTCCAGATCTAAATTGTTCTTTAACATCATTAACTACTGTAAAGAAATGTAAAGATTAAAAAGTAATGGTGTTAGGGATCATCCTTGTCCAACCCATTTTTTATTACTGCTTCTTTCTTATGCTCTTTGATTATTGCTGTTATTTTGGTTCCTGTAAATGTTAGCAATTTTTCTTCTACCTTTATACTTGAACCCTTTATGAATTTTTTTTAAATGCTTTACATTTTGATCCAGTCTATGTAATCAAAGGTACTTCCTAAGTATATAAATGCCATGTATGTTGGTTTGTTTTTCTTTAATCTTCCTTCAGCAATTAATCTGAGCCCTAAAATTGCTTCCCTAGACAGTATACATTTCCTGTAACCAAACTGGTCTTCTCCTAACACATTTTTCACTCTCCAAAATTTTAATTCGTGTGTTTATTTTTAAGAATATGCAATCTTAGGTAATAGGCATTTTAACTTTGCCGATCTCTGTGGTAAAGTGGTAGCATCTTGGCTGTCATCCAGAGATTCCAGGTTCAAATCCTGGTCAGGCATGGTATTTTCATAAGCTACAAAACTCAATTTTCATATCCAACACATAAGCTTGAAGCTAATGTGGTATCAAAAAACAAACAAAATAAATAAAAAAAAACAAAAAAATTAGCAATAACCACTTCTACTTACCAGCTCATGAAACTGTTTCCATGTTACATACACAATACTTCAGCTTACAAAAATAAAATTCACCTTTATATACTTTCATATTTAGCATTTAATAAATTACCGAACTGTTTAAAAACTCCCCACCAACTTATTTGAAATAGAATTACAAGATTTTTCTTTTATAATTTTTTTTTTGTCGAAAAAAATTAATCTGTCGATGTAATTTTAAATAGTACTATTTAAAAATATTTAAACCATTTCATTTTCGGCATCTCACTCAATATATTCATAAATAAGTGCTTGAAATAATTGTCATTAATGTCTGAGTTGTGAATTAATTTTTAGTTATTTCTATAATTAGTATCTTCATTATTCTATCACATTCATAGTACTTTTCTTAATATCATTTCATGTGTTTATGTTTTAAATAATTTATAAATATTTTAATCCTCATTTTTCTTTTCTTTTACATAAATTGTTAATTGTGTAATCTGAGATGCTTCTTCAATCATTGCTTTACTGTGGTTTCTTTTAAGCCATCCAGACAAATACTTGTTGTGAAGCAGTGCTTGGTTTTTTTACCATGGAGTAGCATATTTATCAACACCTGATGAAATCTATATAATGTATTATTATATAGTGATCAGAATAAATTTTTTATATATTTACATCTAATTCTTGGATCTGTATTTGATAGTATCAAATATATCGAGTATTTGATATTTACTTTTTTGGTTATTTATTTTTTGAATGAAAGCTATTCTTGCATAATTGCCATTCTTATTTTTAAGACCTAAAAAACAACAATTACCTTCTTCTAATATGTCATAATCTTCTCTTGTTTTTCTGTTTAACCTTCAGAACCATCATGAGCTATTACTTCAGAGGATGATATATATGAATGTAAATGAAGTGTACAGTCTCAGGTCAACCGTCTTGAGATATGTGGTTAATTGAAACCACTAAAAAACAATATAGTATTCAAATCCATATAAAAGTAACTGCTTTTACTAGGATTTGAAATTTAGAATTCTCGACTTCACCACTAGACCAACCCAGTAGATTGTTATGTTATAATTCTCTATCTTAATAAATAATTCTTCATTATCTTCCTTTCTTTTCTATCACATTTCACCATATTTATTTTAGTCTTTATCATCATTTTTATTTTTAATTTAACTTTGTTAGCAATAAAAACCATGTCACTAAGAATTTTAGAAAATTTTCTTATCCCATTTTTTTTTGTTTCTTCTGAAAGAACATTTTATTAATTTTTTCTCTGCAGATGATTACTTCCTTCTAATTTTATTTTTCAGTTTCTACTATAAGGTGAAAAAATATGGGAACATGGATTTAATTACTAATGCTATGGTGTCAATATAATAATAATAATAATAATTATTATTATTATTATTATTATTATTGTATTAATGAAAAATGCGACTTAAAAAAATAAAATATTGTTTAAAAAAAAAAGCTGACATCAAAGTTGTAGTACTTTCCCATGATCCAGCTATTTATAAATAAAATATAATTAATATATTAATGACAGATTGAAAAAAATCCTGTGTTACAATTATAACGTAATAATAATGGCTTGAGGTTAAAATCACAAATTTCAAATCTGGTATTACTAAAAAGAAACTTCTATTTCAACAACTTTAAATATTAAAGTCGGTTTCAGCGCCCTTGAAAATGTATGAATTGATACCTCACACGACCATGTTTTTTACTTTTTGCACAAACCCTGAAGTGGAAGTCAAAGTTAAATTTTATAAAAAATCATTTTTTAAAGCAGTCTTGATCGAAATAGAAAAAGGAAAGAAGAAAAATGTAAAAAATGCATTACTTTTGGTAAGGTCCAGCCGATTGGCAGGGTTTGGGGCTCCCAATTCAGTAAAGATTAATTTCTTTGCATAATTAGACAATAGAAGAAACCACAATAAAAAATCTATCATAGCAATCATAGGATTTATTTAAACTTTGAAGCTTAACAAAGCTTCAAAGTTTAGAACATTTTTTGGAGTAGGGATGTGATTTTTCAAATATTGTTATTTTTTAATTGTTAAAAAATATGATCTTAAGTAGGTGAAATCTTGAGATACTGAGGGTGAAGCTCTGCAGCCTTGATCTTTTAATGGCACTAAAATCTCATATAGAAGTAATGTGACCAAGTTTTATCCAAATCGGTTCAGTAGTTATCGAACTAAAAGGTGATTTAAAACCCAATACCTAACACAAACACACATGCACGCATACATGTACTTATGAACATTAAAATCCAGAAAATTTCCATCCAGTCTTTTGATTTTTGCTTTTCTTACATGTCAAAACGCAAGATCCAGTGAAAACCGCACATGCCCTAATTGAACCAATTACAATACTTTCCCTTCTAGTTCTATCTAGACTGGAAAGTAAAAGAAAAATAAAAGATTTTATTTTCCCTCAGTTTTAAATTATCAGTCCTAAATATTTTGGATAATTTATATTCTGCTCATTTATAACTGCTAGGAATAAAATAAGCATTTTCCTAATTTTTAAGAAGAAAAAAGTAAATGTAAAAAATGTTTAATTTTGTGCAAAATGTCCAGAAATATATATTTTTATAATATCAAATTCTATGTAATAAACATTTATAATGATGAACACAAAAGTTTGTATTTTTCAGAGTTTTTTATATCAAATTTTTAATAAATGCCCTGTATTGAAAAAATACCATAAAAATTTTGCAACATATATAGAACTGAATGTATCAAGTATCAACAATGTATTAACATTCAGTTCCATAATACATATAATTATTGAACGTGAAATGATATGAGTTAGAAGTAATTTTTAAAATCACAATACCTATTCTAGGAATATCTTACATATTTATATATACCTCATGCCAAGCTTATTAAAAAGTGAAAATTAAAGTAGTTTTCCCCATAGCCTTCTTCACAGAAATGAATAGTCCTCTTCTGTAACATCATCAATTCTGAAATTCAATTCCTATTATGTTGTAGTATAAAGCAGAAAATATATTCGGCAATGAATACTCACAAATATTTTTACATTTTTACATTCAGTAGGGAAAAAAAACTATATTAGGAATCAGTAAAATTAAAATCAAATTATTTTTCATTTTTATTAATCAAATAAATTTTACTGTTGATTCATGACTGAGTAAATATAGTGCACAATAAATTTTACATCAGCATTTTTTTTTTTTTTAATTGATATATTTATAATACATTAAACAGTAAAATAGTATATGGGTATGTTTTTGCAATACATAAAAAAATCTTTTACAGTGATTGATACATAATACATTATTTAGATTATATCAAGAATGACGTTTGTGTTACTCCATGAATATAAAAAATGAAACTGCCTTTCCATTTGCCTGGACAGTTCAAGGAAAGCCTTGATCACAGCTGGTAATAAAATATACAATTAGTTAAAAGTAAAAAAATAAATCTGATTAAAATCTATTAATTATTTAAAATGTAAATGGATGCATGAAATAATATTATAAAATAACATGAAATAATAACTATAAAATAATTAACAATTTAAAAGGAATTAATGAAAATTATTTGAGCCTTACATGTTGAACATGTTGCAGAAAAGTAAGGTTTTATAAAACAGTAATCAGTATTATTTAAAATTCAGCAACATAGTGGTACTGTTTTTATAAAAGTAAACCTTTTAACTGTATTTTAAATAAATTGATGGGGAAATTTTTAAATTGTTAATAATTTAATGAAATGGAAATGGAAGTATAATAAGGTCCTTATTACACTGAAGGGCTTATCAGTTCCAATAGATGATATTATACTTCAAAACAGGAATATACTTAAGCATAATAAATATTTAATAAAAATGAAAAGCCGAGCATTTTATAAAATCGTGTTTCAAAGAAAAAAAATCCTTTTCGGCATGGCGAAAGGTGGGGTAAATTTCACCTGTGCTAAGTAGGGGATAAAAAAGATTTCCACCTTAAAGTTAAGAAAAACTCAATAAAAACGTTGTAATTTCGTAATTTACTCAGTACGACGGTGGTTGCATGTGAAAAAAGTTTTACTTGTTTAGCATATGACAAGAATCATCTTCTTACAATTCCAGTAACATTTTGGCCATCCCTTGCTGTAAGGGTTGGTCATATCAAAAACTATTTTGTTTAGGTAATGTTCAGAGGACTAACGACCAATTTAAACTGATTTGATATTGTGTCTATTAAGGGAGATTTTTTTTATTTATCTTCAACACTTTATTTTTTCCACTCCCTTGACCAATGTCCGGTGATATAAAAAAAAATGGCTTTCATAAGGTTTAGGCCGTTATCCAAAGAATAGTAGCAACTTTATACAAATCCAATATTTTACTTAATCAGAAGTTATAGTCATGTTTTGTTTTTTTTTTTTTCAGAAAAGCCCCCCATTTCCACCACCATGGTCTGATTTTGCAAATTAGTGAACTTGACTGAGATGTTGGGTCATTATATTTTATGTATCAATTTGAAAATTAGTTCATACGAAAGAGTAATGTACATATATATATATATATAAATGTATATGTAAACTTTTGAACTGGCAGTGGTTTTGGGATCTGGGGGATGTGAAATGCGAAGATATGTCAAAATTTTCTGGAAGTCGAATCATGGTACCCATTACAATAGATAGCTTTTTGATAAAATCTACCTAAGGCTGCTGTAAAGATTACACAAGAATATGAGCAAATTCTGTTAGTTGTAAATTTCTATGAAAAGTAGAAAATGGAAGCAAGAGAGGGATTTTAATTCCCTCAACATTAATATAATTTTTTTCCCTGAGGGTTGATAAATCTTTTAAAATAACAATTTAAATAATGCAGTATTTTAATTTCTCCATTTGTTTTAATTGAGGAGGTTTCCAAGAGGAAAGTAAAGTGTGCATGTAGTATATCCAAACCTACTGATCATTGTCTTCCTGAACCTAAACAACAAGATTCCAAAGTTTGATGGACATATAAAAAATTCTTTAGCAAAATTTAATAAACATATATGAACTGGATGGACTGACAAATGCAATATAGTAGGATTTGATTTTATTTCAGTTTTTATTTTAATGTTTTTTTTTTTTATTGATTTTTAAATGATTAGTAACTTTAAGCAGGTTAGTATGTTTTTTCAATACATGTATATATTTTATAGAATATCCTACTTGCTTGGCTTATTGTAGAAGCATGGATAAATCTTCTGACTATTTTCTCATTTCTTATGTTATATTCACATAATCATAGATATTCATTTTTAATCTGATACATTTCATTTTAATTTTAGGAAATAAAATATGTAAGTTTGTAAATCGGGAGTATAATAAGTAAAAATTATTACTTTAATAATGAATTTTCTCTGTACCAATTTTAATAATTATTCATTCTTTATTTACTCCTATTTTAAAACCCCTGTCACTGTTAAACAGACTCTGCAGTAATATAACTATGTATTAACTTGTGTGAAAATTAGTTCAAATTGTTAATAGATATATAATTGGCAATAAGTATTGCCATTGGCAAGTTGCCAATAGCAATAGCAATAATTGGCAACTTGCCAATGGCAATACTTATAACTTTATTTAGTTTACTTTATTCTTCTTCTTCTTAATTAAGACAATGTGTATAATAAATTTTTCACAAATAAAAAGGGTTCATAACCCTTTTGAGTAAGTACTGATTGGAGTAAGAAGCCTTAGATATGTCAATATGAATAGCCTCTAACCATCACATAAGTAAAGAAGACAAAAATAAGTCTTTTTTAACCACATCATCAATCTATTAGTTGAGTTGAAATTATGAAATAAAGAAGTTGCTTTAGAGATATCTTTCTTTCTTTTCCTGTTTAGCCTCTAGAACCACCATAAGTTATTACTTCAGAAAATAAATTAAGATGATATGTATAAATTTAAATGAAGAGTAGTCTTGTAAAGTCTCAGGTTGACCATCCATGAGGTGTGTGGTTAATTAAAACGCAATCATTAAAAAACACTATATCCATGATTTAGTTTTGAAATTTGAATAATATATGATATAACCAAATTAGATAATCTGAATTTTTGTTTCAATCTGTATGGAAAGAGGTTGGTATGGTCTTTGTACGTTCTGTATCTGAAAATTTTACTCAAAGGTAGATAAATATTTTAAAAAAATTTAATTTGTTCCCCTCAGGCAATTAATATACTTTCAAATGGTGTTTGGCCTTATTCAAAAATTATGAAGGTTGAAGGCAAACTACATTTTTTTGTCATTTTTGGAGAAAGCCAAATTTTGTTCATAGTTTTTTTTTGTCTTAAGTCATTTGACTGGTTTAATGCAGCTCTCCAAGATTCAATATCTAGGGCCAGTTGTTTCATTTTGATATATCCCCTACATCCTATATTCCTAAAAATTTGTTTGACATATTCTAATTGTTGCCTGCCTGGACAATTTTTTCCAACTACTTGTCCCTCCAATATTAAAACGACTATTTCAAGATACTTTAACATGTGGCCGATAAGTCTGTCTCTTTTTATAAATATATTTTTCAAAATGCTTCTTTCTTCATCAATTTGCTGCAACATCTCTTCATGTATTACTTTATCACCCATCTGATTTACAAAATTATACTATAGTACTGCACCTCAAAAGCTTCTAATTTTTTCTTCTCCGGTACTCTGATCATCCATGTTTCTTTCCGTATAAAGTTATGCTCCAAATAAATACTTTCGAAAATGTTTTTCTGATGTTTAAATGAATCTTTGATGTAAGCAAATAATATTTCTAACTGAAAGCTTGTTTTGCTTGTGCTATTCTGCATTTTATATGCTTCATCCATTTCAGTAATTTTATTTCCCAAATAACAAAATTCTTCTATGTCCATAATCCTTTCTCTTCCTACTTTTATACTCAAGGTCCATCTACATTATTTCTACTACATTTCATTACTTTCATTTTGTTCTTGTTTATTTTCATGTGGTGTTCTTGTGTAAGAATACCATAACCTT
Source organism: Zanna intricata (assembly GCA_010016005.3). Lineage (NCBI taxonomy): Eukaryota > Metazoa > Arthropoda > Insecta > Hemiptera > Fulgoridae > Zanna > Zanna intricata. The sequence continues at coordinate 16,786 of JAAAKQ030058145.1, forward strand.
GCCAGTCATTGTTTCTTCTGAATCTTTTTTAATCTCAGCTAGAGTTACTATATCATCAGAAAATTGTATCATCTTTTTTTTTTATCTTGCATTGTTACCCCAGATTCAAACTGTTCTTTAACATCATTAACTGCTTGTTCTATGTAAAGATTAAAAAGTAATTTGGGGTAGGAAACATCCTTGTCAAACTTCCTTTTTTATTATGGTCCCCCACCCAGAGATCCGAACAGGGGACTAGTTTACCTTCAGAATATTTTACTAAGGACTGTGCCTCTATCTTTGTTGCATGAAAATGCAGATAGTTACATTACCTTGGGGGAAAACACCTGTAGTTTTCCATTGGACTTTTTACTGGGAGAAAAAGTATTTTTTAATTATAAAAAGCAGGAGGCTGAGTATTCTGAAAAATGAGAAGTTATGAGTAGTTAAATTCAGTTTGGATAGTTTAAAGGTTGAATCAGTGGAATTCGTGTACAAACTCAGATTAACTAAATAACTAAAGTAGGTGAAAGAAGAAAGTGCAAATGAATTTATCAAAAGATTAAACAAATTATAATGCAAGCTGCAAGATAAGCTTTGGGTGTTTTAGAATGAAGAAGTGCATCTCAACCTGGATGGTGGAATAGAGGAAACAGAGACCAAGATTAAGCTTAAGAATGAGTTGTATTTAAATTGGATTTAGACATTATTATTGAAGGTGACTTATTCAAGGATAAACAGAGAGGTTAAAAAGAAGTAAAAGCTAAAGAGCAGGCATGGGATAAGAGATGTTAAGAGATGGAAGGTTGCATAAGTGGCAGGGAGTTGGAAGCTTATTAAAGATTTGAGGTAGCCAAACCAGAAAAATGTACAGTCAGTGAGTTTAATCAGTTTGAAGGAATGTGAGGAGTACTACAAGGCTCCATTGAATGAAGATAGAAGATATGTCACCCAGTTAATTTTGAAATAGTACCAGATGTGAGATTACTGAGGATGAACTGATGAAAAGAACTGCATAGGATGTAGAAGGTTTGTAGTAATTATAAAGAAATTGGTGTCACTAATTCTTTGGCAAGGTTGTATGGCAGATTATTAAAAGAGAGAATCGAAAACAATATTCTTGGTCTGGAGGAACAGAATGGTTTTAGGACAGGGCAATCATTTCTGATATCTACTTTGAAACAGATGAGTGAGGAGTAAAAAGAAAGGAACTTTGTAGTGTGTAACCTTTTTATTAATTTAGAGAGGCCTATGACAATATCCCGCTGAATAAATTATTTGAAGTTCTTGGAAACATAAACAAAAATAATTTGTATAAAAATTATGAATGTTCAGTAAAAATTGGTAGTAGATATTTCATGAAGTTTTAATGTGACCAAAGGCTTGAAGCAAGGTTGCCTTTGGCACCAGCACTGTATAAAATATATATATATAAGAACTATTAAATATATGAAGAAGAAAGTACAAAGGGATTGTAATATACATAAGAAAAAATATCCTGTACACACTGTTCTTTGTAGGCAATCAGGTGCTGTTACCTAATGATACTGAGGATATTTTCACACATGCTAAGGATATCAATAAAGGAAAACTTTAAATGGAACATGAAGATTAATTTAAGGAAAAAAGTATTTGTTGTAGTGGGTGAGAGAAGAGAGGATTTAGTTACAGACGCAGAGGGAATGCAAAATTATGACAAGATTAAGTACCTACCTCTTCTTTTTCTGTTTAGCCTTTGGAACCACTGTCAGGTATTACTTCAGAGGATTAATGAGGATAATATGTATGAATGTAAATGAAGTGTTTTTTGTACAGTCTCAGGTCAACCACTCCTGAGATGTGTAGTTAATTGAAGCCCAACAACAAAAGAATACTAGTATCCAAAATCTAGTATTAAATCTATATAAACAAAAGTACTTAACTGGGATTTGAACTTTTAGAAATTTTGACTTCAAAATCAGCTTTTAACTTTGAATCAGCAATGATGAGTTCACCACTACACCAACCCAATGAGTAAGAAGATTAAGTACCTACGAACATTTATTTCTGTGGATGGCGGGTGTGAGGTTGATATTAGAACTAACATTGGCCAAGGAAATGTGGTGATTTGGAGAGTGAACAGCTTACTATGGTCATCAAAGATGACAGTCAGAACCAAACCGATATTGCATAAATATGGTAGTTGAACTTACAGTAACTGTGACTTATGGCTCATGCTCTGGCAGTTGGACAAAAGGAATAGGGCGTGCTTATATTGGAATAGGGATCGGCTTTGGGAATGTATTTTTTTTATAGAATGTCCCAGCTTTCAAAACTGGACTGAATAAGGAACGAGGTAATTAAAGACTGGACAAAAAGGACAATTTCCATAATTAAAAAAATCAAAGAAATACTAAATGTTAGTTTAGTATGGAGATATCCAACGGATGAGAGAGGAGAGGTGAACAAAAAAGAGTACTAAATTATTGTCCTGTTACAATTATTGTAAGTACTATTGTATAATTTATAACAGTATTATGATTGTCCTGATGGCAATTTGAAGGAAGAGGGTCAGTGCAGGGTAACTGGAAAGACAGGAAAGTATAGAGATAAAGATGTGAGACACATAGCAATTTGCAGGAACCCAATTAAAATAAGGTAAAAGTAAATGAAAAATTGTACTGTGCTGTATTATGAATAGAAATATAATCTGAAATTCAATTTCTTTCCTTTCAGGTAAAAAGGTTAAATGTTCTTGGAATTTCTAAGAGTAGTCTAACCATCAATATTATTTTCCTCATTTTTTACATATATAAGTTATTATAATTTTTTTTTTATAAATTTTTTAAATTAATTAACAAATATATAAATGAATATTTCCCATCATAGAGCAACAAGATAAAAAATATTTCTAAAAAAATATTACAACACAATGTTACAATTTAAGAATTGACTTCTTTCTGTCTTTGGAAACTCTAAAAATAAAACTGAAATCGATAAAAAGACAATAAATTGCAATTATTTATAAATTGATTTTTAAAGACAATAATTGCAAGTTTAAATGTATGGAGCAAATTTTAGAAAGACAAAAATTAAAATAAAGAAGTTTGTTTATAAATATAATCACTGCCTCAAATGAAATTGTTCACAATTGTTTACAAAAATTTAATCCATTATAAACAAATAACAGTAACAGAAAGAACTAATGAATTTACTACAATGATTTTTCATTTACAAGAGATGCTCAATATGACCTCTATTTTTCCTCCAGTGAAATGCCTGTACACATTTCGACATGTTTGAAAAACTATCTGAACAACTCAAATAGTAAGTACATTCACAAATTCGGTTATTTTTTCTTCTTCTTTTTTTATTCACCTACTGTTGAGGATCATTTTTTTTTTGATAGATCCTTTCATTATTCCCCAAAAATAAAAAATTTTTAGTATTAGATCTGGGAATCTGGATGGCCAGATATGCTTTGAAATGAGCCTATCCATAAATACTTCCCACAAAAATTTTATTGAAACGTTGACAGCGTGTGTCGTTGGTCTATCTTGTTTCAAGTACATTCTAACAATTTCTTTTTCGTTTAGTCTGCCAGTGAAAGAATACATTATTTCATTGGGTTCTTGGTAAAAATAAAAAATCATTGTAGTAAATACTAGTCCTTTTTCTACTATCTTTGTTTGGATATAATAGATTAAATGTTTGTAAACATAAATGTACAGTTTAATTTAGGATAACCATTTGAAGACCACAGACATCAGCTGTTTCCTTATAGCACAGAGTATAGTTCAGGGTATCTAGTCAGTACCTAGTTCAGGGTATTTAGTCAGGCTAAAAGTATTCAAAACCAATGGCCTACAATCACAAAACCAGTCGTCGTAGCTTCTTAAACGTAGGTTTAGTCAACAGGAAATACGATTTTTCCTGTGTACTCTTAAGATCAGAGGAATACGTCAATCAAGCAGACTCACAATACAAATGTAGTCAGTAGTGGTCAATCGAGATATGGACACCACAACAAAAAGTTAAATGCGTGCTTTTGTTAATGGAGCTTCAATCAGTTACAAGTGTTCAATAAAGAACTGAATGGAATTTCTATCCTCCTACATCCAAGTCTACTTTATCAATGGAATATGACTTTAAGAGAGATTGGAAGCTTGGTTTCTAAAACTGGAATTTATCTAAACATTTCAATTTGTGCAGAAATTGTGTACGCTATGCATTCACTGCCAGTCCTGGAAAGTCTTGGCTAAGTTACGAACTGAAAATTCCTTGCCCCACTGTTCATAATTGCCCCATTTGCAAGCGTACAAGGTACAACTCTTTCATCACATTAAATCAAATGGTCGCGTCTCTGATATCAGTTTGCTGCAGAGATAATGCACCGTATCGAAAACAATCCTAATTATCTTGAAACGTTGTTATTTAGTGATGAGGCAACCTTTCATACGTGCGGGAAAGTTAACAGATACAATTTTCGAATTTCGAGTACTGAAAATCCTCATACAGTAATCGAAAATGAGACGGACATAGCGAAAGTATTAGGACTGCACAGAAATGGCGTCATCAGCCTTTTTCTTTTTTTTCATGAAGCCCACTGTGACAAGACACATTTATCTCGACGTGAAAACTTTGCCGTTCCTCAAATTCCTACAGGATTCGGGTTCCAACGAGATGATGCTCCACCACATTTTCATCGAGATGTTACCATGTTCTTGAACAACAATTTCCTCGGATTGCATCGGACGAGGAGATCCAAATGCACGGCCACCTAGAACTTCAGATATCACTCCTTTGGACCTTTTTGTTTGGGAGTTTATTAAAGTTTGCGTGAACAAAAGAAACGTTCGAGATTTGGACGATATAATACAGAAAATTGTTGAAACTGTTGGCCTAATAATTTTGCAGATGCTCCTAAATACCTGACAACAGTTAGATTATCGTTTGGACGTCTGCCAAGCTACAAAAGCTGCACTCATTGACTAACCTATATTAAAATTTGAAGAGGTACTCTGTTTGTCGGGAAAAAATTAATAAATTATTTAACTTTTTCTCTTAAATAAGCTGTTACTTATAGCTGATATCTTAAGCTGATATCTTTAGCCCGGACACTATGTATAATGTAAAATAATGTAATTATGTTGAATAAAGAATTTATTTATAAAAAAAAAAATATATTACTTTTACAGGACGATTTGTGTTGTATTAATTTACTACATTTTGTTTTATTTTTACTTTAAAAGGCAAGACAACATTTTTCCTTAGTTTTAACCGGTAAAATAGTTTCCGTATACGATGTTTATTATAAAAATCTTGCTTGAAATGACGACTTCTAGGATTACGCTCCAAGAGTGGGGATAGAATTAATTAAATGTATGTATCAATCTAACACGTAAGAGTTTGCTTTTCTTTTTACCTTAGGAATAATTTAACTGTTAACAATTTAAAATATTAACCAGTGACTTGTATATTAAATTGATTTGTAACATCTCTAAATAAGTTATTTTTATTCAAAGCTTATTTTCATCTAAATATTTATAATTTCATGAAAAAACGAACCATATCGCTAAAAATAATCATTCCATTATTCTTTTTCTTTAAAATATTACTTTACCGACTGTTATAAAAGATAATTAGAATGTTATAGAATAAAGATAAATAGGGTTACTTTGAAAATATCGAATCAAATATGACCAATCGAGATAACATATTTTTTTTACTTAGAGGAGCATGAATGTTGGATCCGCAAAAACTGCTTACAGTTCTGTGTTTGGAACATTATTTCTATTAACTACTTTTTTAAAACTTCGAGTATTTGGGAAAGTATAAAGATTATTGAGGTTCTATCCCGATATAAATTCTCAGAGGATACATTTTTATCCTTTTACGAAGGATGTGTTTATAATCATGGAAAATTTCGGTTTATAGATTTCAACGTATATATTCATTTTGACCATCCCTAAATTCATTTTAACTAGTTTCGGCATAATGCCTACCTACTTATGTATATCGCATAACTCGCATAACGAAAAACAATTTGTCATACAATATTGACATTTTGGATTTAGGACTGTTGTAACATCTAGTTGTGCACATCCCCCTTGATTGCAATCGATTGGACAAAAGTATCCAAAAAGCCCATAATTCAAAAATTTGGATTTTGGTCTTTTTCTTAACTGCAGTAATAAGCCCTCTTTGAGAGCATTTCAACGACATATAATAAGTGGTACTTATTTTCATTGGTTCCAGAGTTATAGCCAAATAAAATTTTATTTAATGAAATATTTGGATCTTACAAGGAGAAGACCTATCGGTTCGAATCAGACTTCGATAAAAGTCCAAATTTTTGTTTTGGATTTTGGGCTTTTTTTTGGATATTTTTGGTATAGTCGATTGCAATGAAACGGAGATGTGCACAAATAGATGTTACAACAGTCTTAAATCCAACATTTTAATATCATAAGGCTAATCGTTTCTGAGTTATGGGAGATACGTACATAGGTGTACATATCTCGCGTCACGTTGAAACTAGTCAAAATGGATTCAGAGATGGTCAAAATGAATTTCCGTTTCAATCTGAAAACCAAAATTTTTCACGATCACAGTACATCCTTTACTGCGTACAAGGAAGTAAAAATTAAAATTAAATTAAATTGTGTAATTGCACAGGTATATACGTATAATATATTTGTAAAGTTTGAACTGCATATCGTTTGAAAGTTTAAAACACATGTTCTTTCTTCAGACTCTTCATGTTTTTTCAAAGAGTATTATTTTAGTGATAATAAACAGGCTAGATTTAAAAGGTTAAATTCAACAAGAAGGAATGCAAAGAAGATTTATGTTTGTTTCGGAAATTTAGTGACAAGTTTTCTAAAAAAGAAATAGATGGGTCTATAAACAAATTTGACCTTGACAACGCCTAGTATATAAGCTAGTACTAAACAAATTAATCGATACTATGTCGAAGTATCTATAAAGTTAACCACCGCCCTGAAGCTAATGGCTTATTAATAATTTTCCTCCCAAGGAATAGTCTGCTGAAAATGAAACCTTGGATGCCTTGCAGAATTGCATAACTTTGCCGGATTTGTAGGAAAAGTTACGTAACTCTTTGCTGGTTTTTAACTGATTACCTAACCTACATAACAAAGTTTTTTCTCCATCCTTATTGCAATAGATCCTTCTACTCACACTTGACTTATCTGATCTTTAGATAATTAAATGTATCTCTTTATACAACGATTGCTATTTCCTATTTATTGAAACCTTAACAATGTAACTTAACAATCAAACTAAATATATTTTTGAGAGACGGTGCTGGTTGTGATTGGAATGCTGCCACTTCAGCAACTGGCGACGGAGCGAACTCTAGTCTATCAAAGCATTGCTAAAGAGGATGCTGACACAACTCTCTTAAGCGACTGACAGGGTAGGTGGGATCCGTCCACTGATAAAGAGTGTAGAGCCGTGGGCCAGAAGGGAGAATTAGAATTCTGGATTACGCAATTCCTGACTGGCCATGGACAATCCCATGCACATCTATAGAGACGCAGAAGGACTGAAAGCCATGAATATCCTTACTGCCAGGGGATCTTGATACGCTGGAACATGTGGTATTCTTGTGCCCTCAGTGGGACGTGGAACGCTGTGGTTGCATCCCCATAACCTGGAGGCAGAAATCATAGTAGAAATAATTACACAATCGGACAAGCTATGACGCGGTGGCAAGATTATTAACTGAAATTCCTTTTTCAGAGAAAAGATCAGAAAGTTAGGAACAGCTTAGACGAGCTGGACGACTAGAAAGATCGTAGCGAAGCCCTCTGAGTTGAAGCCGAAGAACTGGATCGGTGAGCGATGGGGTGATGGACAGTCCCTTGCAGAGGCCGTCATTCGTCCCCTTGCGTGGATGGGCGATGGTAATGATGCGCGGGGACTCTGAATCCCTCGAACTCAAAGGCACCTCCCGGGGCTGTGTAAATGACTAATTGTGGGTCCGGCCCCGGGAGGGGTGTTGGTGAGATGGTTACGTTTAGTCGGTAGGGCGCAGGTACACATACGCACTTAAACAACATCTTGCGGAACCTGTTGCAAGTCCTTCTGCCTCTTCATTGGGCGTACGTAAATGATATTCTCCCAACTCACCTAAAAATAAAAAAAAAAGGTATAAAGGGTTTAATTGTTAAAGGTATATTCATTTTTATCATCATCGATGGTACATTAAGATATTACTTTCATCTTTTTAAAATTGTGATATCTCTTTCCTTTGCACAACTGGATTGCAGCAAACTTTAAACGAGGAGAATTAAAATTTAACATTATTAACATTTAATCATATTTCCTGAAACCGCTGTTCCGTTAAGATGAAAATCTTTTTGGCAAAAGTTAATAACTTTTAAATTATAATAATAAAAAAGTTTTTAATTTTTATTACATTATTTATCAGGTGCTGTTAAACCATTCTAGTGTACGTAATTACTTTCTTTAATTACTTAGAAATTAGTTATTTTACGGGTGAATTATAAGCTTTAACAAGTAAAGTTATATTAATTTCCAGATAATAACTCATCCTGAATAACTGGATTACTATTAATTGATATTTCATTGTACTGCTTCAAAATAGATTGTATCTTTGGTTATATAGATTCATTTTTAAGTAACATTTTATTTTGTAATTCCATACGGTTTTTTTTTTTTAATTTATTTTATAAAATATTCATTATCAAAAACTCTGATGTGGACACTATATTACTTCCTTGAACTAAAATCAAAAAGTAATCAATTCTAAATTACAATTTTCAATTAATATTAAATAATAATATCTTTCACCAAATTTAATAAACATACTCATATGTTATAATGCCAATTAAAATACACGTACACATTTTGAAAAGTCCATAAAATTTTATTTCACTAATAACTTCTGAATTTTTTCATTTTTTTTTTTTTATTGTTATTACTGTATTATTATTTATTGTAAAAATCTTTTTTACAATCACGGGTTATTAAATTATTAATAAATCAATATATTTAAATTAAAAAAACAAAACAGTTTAAGAAAATAAATTAAAAAAGAAAGTTAGAAGAGATGAAGTCTGATTCGAACCGATGTGTCTTCCCTTTAATTAAAATTCATTGGCGGCGAATCGTTAAATTTGCTGTCAACAATTTAACCTGTAAACAGCTAGGTTAGTAAGCTCAGGATCAGGGACACTGGTTAATGGTTCATTAATTAATAAATGTCCAGAAATAAAAGATTTCTAATGGATTGTCTGAATATTCTCGGTGACAACGGTACCAATTTCATGGGTGCACATCATGAACTCCATGAATTATATAAATATTTTAAAGATAATCAACATGAGGTATCAACAGCAGCCTTTCGGAGTCATGTCAGTTGAATTTCATATCAACGTATTTTCCTTATATTGCCGGAATGTGGGAAGCTGTTGTGATAACTTGTAATTAATTAATTAGGAAATGACTACTTTGCTCACTCAAAGAGAACCATGCTTAAATTCTAAACCGTTATGTAAACTCTGAGACAATCTATTAGAAACAGCTTATCTTATTCCTGGAAATTTCTTAATTGGTTAACCTTTAACCAGTATCCCTTATCTGACTTAACTTTCTTAGTTGCTAACAAGATAAATCGTTGGCAGCTAATTCAACAAATAGCTCAACAGATATGGCGAAATGGTCAGCCGATTATCTTAGCTCTCCTCAGCAGCGCCAAAAATGGACAACTGAAGAAGCCAATCATAACATCGGTGACCTAGTTCTAATAAAATAAATAACATTCTAATAAAAGAAAATCACAATAAAAGAAATAAAAGAAAATAACATAATAAAAGTTCTAATAAAAGAAAATAACATGCCACCTTTTGTTGGAAACGTTTTCATTCTCTGTTTAACCGCCGCAACCACCGTAATGTCTAATACTTTAGAGGATGATATGTATGAATGTAAATGAAGTGTAGTCTTGTACACTCTCAAGTCGACCATTCCCGATATGGTATAATAATAATTAATTGGTATAATAATAATGATATGGTATAATGATAATTATATGGTATAATAATAATTAATTGAAAACCGAACCACCGAAGAACACTGATATACACGATGTTATATTAAAATCCATATAAAGCCTTAACTAGGAATTGAACCTGCGTTGGAACCTCTCTCTTTTCCTGTTTTGCCTTCGGAACCACCGTAAGGTATTACTTCAGAGGATGATATGTTTGAATGTAAATGAATTGTTGTCCAGTACAATCTTGAAAAATCTGGGTATCGTGGAACAAACGCATGCTGGATCTGACAATCTTGTGTGGGTAGTGACATTACGCAACAATCACAAGGCACCTTTAAAAGACCAATTGCTAAATTGTTTAAATTTCCATTGCCTGAAGACCTATCATCTTGAATAGATTAACAAACAATTTTTTATTATTGTGACATGAATCTGTCTTTAATCAGTAACATATTCTATTATGTACACTATATTTCTCAATCAGTTTATTGTATTTTTAAAATTTTATTTTATCATTTATCCTATCTTATTCATTTTATCTTGTTATCTTTACGAATTCAACGTTAATATTATTTAAGCTTTTTTTTTCCTTCAGTCATCTGACTGGTTTGATGCAGCTCTCCAAGATTCCCTATCCAGTGCCAGTCGTTTCATTTCAGTATACCTCCTATATCCTACAAACTTAACAATTTGCTTTACATATTCCAACTGTTGCCTGCATGCACAATTTTTCCCATCTACCTGTCCTTCCAATATCAAAGCGACTATTCCAAGATGCCTTAATATGTGGCCTAGAAGTCTGTTTCTTCTTTTAACTATATTTCTCCAAATGCATCTTTTTTCATCCATTTACCTCTTTATTTGTCACTTTATCCACCCATTTCATTTTTAACATTCTCCTGTAACACCACATTTCAAAAGTTTCTAATCTTTTCTTCTCAGGTACTCCGATCGTCTAAGTTTCACTTCCATATAAAGCTACGCTCCAAACATATACTTTCAGAAATGTTTTCCTGACGTTTAAATTAATTTTTGATGTAAGCAAATTATATTTCTGACTGAAAGCTCTTTTAGCCTGTGTTATTCAGCATTTTATATCGCTCCTGCTTCGTCTATCTTTGTTATTTTAGTATAACAAAAAAATATAAAAATAAATTTTTTTTGTGGCCGGCATGTTGGAGATAGCGCTACTGTTAATAAAATAAACAATATAAGTTGTTCAGCAACCAAATAATAGACATTTTTTTACAATCAGAGGTTGTAAAAAATGGTATATTAATAAATCAATATATTTAAATTAAAAAAAAAGGTTTAAAAAAATAATAAAAGAAGATAGAAGTCTGATTTTAACCGATGTTCCTTCCTCTTGTAAGATCCAAATATTTCATAATTTTAAATTTTATTTGGCTATAACTCTGGAACCAATGAAATAACTTATGATATATAGTTGAAAAAACTGTCAATGAGAGCTTATATTACAGTTAAGAAAAAGTCCAAAATTAGATTTTTTTTGGAATTTGGGCTTTTTTGGACACGTTTGGTTCAGTCGATTGCAATCAAAAAGGGGAGTTGTACAACTAGATATTACAATTCTAAATTCAAAGTGTCAATATCCTACGGCTAATCGTTTTTTATTTATGCGAGATACATACGTACGTACAGACATCAAGCCGAAATTAGTCAAAATGGATTCAAGGATGGAGAAAATGGATATTTTCACTGAAATTTGAAAACCGAAATTTTTCGCATTCACAATGCTTCCTTTACTTCGTACAACGAAGTAAAAAAGTCAGAAAAATGTTTTTAATTTTTTTTATCTTACTGTTTATTAAATGATTTTGTTGATCATTAGCGTTATTAAAAAATTATTTTAATAGAAAATAATTTATAAATAAATATTATGATTATTTTAAGGCTACTTTATTTTACAATTTCGAGGAATGTTTTACAATTTTATTTTTTTTAATCTCTTTACTTGTACTTTGTTTTATTTTATTGGGAATATATATATATATATTTTTTTTTTAGAATTTTTTTACGATTTTACAATGTTACATTTTGGATGGTATAGCCAGAAAAGTAATGTCTTATTTTGATTACTTTGTTTTTCTTTTTCTTTATTATTAAAAAGAATATATTTTAGGATACTTGCAAAAAAAAGCGTTACTGAATGTTGTTTTAAGACAAAGTAAAAAAAATTCTGCTCCACCCTTCCCTTTGATTAACGACTATAAATTCAACTCGATACTCCTTTCTCAGAATGTTATTTTTTCTTTTTCTGTTAGGTTATAAACTACTATTAGGCTGTTTTATTGTAAAAGTACTAAAAATAAATAGAAAATGGAAAAACAGAATACGAGTAAAATAGCACCTTGCTTATTTGTATATATTCGCCCTTATTCGTATCTCCCTTATTTGTATTTCCCTTATTCGATCTAATTCTTTCACCAAGACAATTATTTTATATTTATTTGTCATACAATAATATCCTGAAAAAACTAATTATTAGGAATGATTTTTTTTCCGTCTGCACTCTTAGTAATTTATTACGACTAAAACCAATTCTACACAGAAATATTTTTTTTTATTTATTATATTAAGAATACCATCGTTTACTTGAGAATAAATAGTTCTGTCGCCAAAAAATAATTAAATTTAAAAAAAAAAAATTATTATCCATCCAATTTCCAAAAAAATAGGTTAGACTAAAATTTACATAATTTTATCTTCGTTTGGGTTGTCTTAATTTTTATATTCATTAGGATTTGCTATGGACCACACTCTTAGTTTATTTATTCTTCAATCTTTTTTTCTCTTCCCATTTCATCCTTTGTTATAGGACATTTTTAATTTTTCTGTGCAGTTGTTTGGTTTTGTATTTTTCTCTTTGCACAGTCTCGGACCTCTTAATACTCTTCACTATTCTATAATTTTGTCTGTTGTTGAATATCACTCCGGTTATATGTTGTAATCGTTCATCTCCTTATCTAGCTCCTTGTATCGCGTCTCCATTTTCTGCAAATTCTAAGCTTCTTTTATCCAGTCTTTCTGTGAGCATTCTCTTCATGTGACTATAAAAGCGACCATGTTACATTAACCTTTTATTTTTCAATAATTTTTAAAAGATTTTTTTTGCTTTGCTCGAACTGAAAGATACTTTATTTATTCTTCTGTCAACTAGGTTGACCTTGATCATTTGCTATTAAAGAATTAATGGACCGATGAAAAAACTGTATTATTATTCTTTTTATTGTTTAAGTATGAAAAGAAAGAGTATGTATCTATTATAAATTTGTATTGTATTATAGATTAGTGTTATTATTCTTGAGTGTTGTGTTTTACTTTTGCGAACTACCACTAGCAGTTATTCAAACCACTCTTGTGTACAAAAATTTTGTCTTCCAGGCCGGATATATTACAACTACTTTAGTTTCATCTCGGCTACAGTGTTTATTTATTCACACTATTCAAAGAAATTTATATATCGTTAACTATATTACTTGTGTGTGTATAATTAAAATCTATGATGTTTGTAGCCAAAACGCTACAATTGTGAGATTGAACGGTTTGTTGATTCCAGAATGCACTCGAACGGAAATCGCAGAATGTTTTCTCTTATTATTTTCAAGAATTTAAAAAGATTTTTAAGAGCAATATCAAATAAATAGAAAAATATATTTCTGTAACTCTTTGCACAACGCCTAATAATCGGCAAACATGACAAAATCTGTTCATGCTTCTCCATTTCGCGCATTCCCATTTTACAATCGATTATACAGCAATTTGACAGCTTAAATGATTTCAATATGATTTTTCTTTCTTTTCCTTTGGACTGTTTAAGTAGCAAATACGTCAGGTTTAGAATACAACGTTTAAAGTTCTAATTATCATTTTTATCGTGCCTCTTTATACAACAATAGTGCTTGTACTTTGATACCTAAACTTTCCCAAGGAAAGTTTCTGTGAAACTAAAATCACGTTGAGAAAGTTAAAAATAAAGTTTTGCATGTATTTTTTTTATGCCCTCACAGCACATGTATTTTTATCCAACAATGTGTTTTGTAAAGGTTTAGATACCAGCTGTCTAAATCGATTGCATAACTTTTTTTCCCCCTCCTCCCTGGGTCGGACCTACAATGAAGTATTACTGAACCCAGGGGAGTGTCCTTGCCTCTAGTGGGCCTCCCCACCCACCTGCTGTCAGTCGGCGCGGCAGGTCAGACCACCGGGTCTGGATTGAATAAGAATTCAAGTTCCTTGCCTTCAACTGTGTACAGAGGTGGGGAAGTCAGGCCCGGCTATGCCGTTCCCAGCTCCCACCCCCGACGGCCGGGTCTCGGTCTTTTCTTTTCATGCACACTGTAACTTTTTTTTTCTTTTATCCAAGATTGAAACACACACCACACACTAGTCCCCTCTTAACCTGTCGGTCACCACTTTCCTTCTGAGTACTGTGATAACGAATCTGCTTACGGCATCCCAGGACTGCCGTGAGCGGAGCATGTGGTGGGTCATAACATCTGGAGTTACATTAGACAGGCCCTCCCTCGTGCGAATATCTTCCCACGCAGGACAGTCAAAGAAAATCAGACCTAAATGACAGGAGAGATTCGGCTGCCCGAAGCCGTCCGTTGCATCAGTGGATCACCTGTGCGTCAATAGCAGCAGTTTAAGGAACAGCAGTTGGGCCGGCAATTAACACAACCTCAGACGAACACAAACACGACTAAACGAAGAAGGCGCGTCCCACAAGCGATTCTCTCGGTGGGCCAGAGGCCCGTCTTTTTTCTAGTTTCCGATGAATTTTCATGGTTTTAAAATTTCATTTTACAAAATGAGAATACTGTTCTTCTCTTCATTGTGGTACATGTCTACTTGTATTAGAGGAATAATTTTCATAACGAACTTGGTAATTATTTAATTTGTAATCTTGGTTTCTTTTATTTGTATACTTCTTTGTTATTATGGAGATAAATTATAATTAATAAAGAAAATTTAATTAAATTATACGGCTGTTTCGATTATTAAACAGACAGTATCAGTTATTAACCAAAATAAAAGACATACGAAAAACTAATAGTTTTTAAATAAATTAATATAAAAATATTTCGATGTTAAAATTTATTTCCGAGTTTCTTTGGTTATTTAAGAAACATCCTATATTTTATATTATAGATTATCTGATACTTTTCAGTGTGGATAAACTAATGCATAAGGTGATATCGATTGGGTTAAATAAAAAAAAGAAATGCTAATTTTTTTTTTACACGAATAGTTGCAATATTTTCCATCGGAACAATGAATAGATGTGACTAATTTTATAGAGAAAAAGCCTAAGAACAGTTATTTTTTCTACATTTTGTTTATTCTGGTTGGCAATTTGTAAACAGCTGTTGATAGATGATGATAAAATGAATTTATTAGTGTATGAAAAAAGTACTACGTCTGACCGGGATTCGAACCCGAAAATTCCGGTTGAAAGGCAGACGGATATCGGCTGATAATTGAAAGGAATTAGCTATGATGATTCTTTTCTTTAATTCTTTTTTTTTTCGTTCGTAATTAATAAATTAAATTTATATTAAAATAAAACTTGTATTGAAAATATTAAATTAAAAACTTTTAAGGCCGGCCCATTTAATTTAACTTTTAAAAGTCAAATTCTTTGATGATTCAAAATTAAAACTCCTATTTTATGAATTAAAATATTAAATCTTTTCAAGTATAATTCTAACTTTTTTTTTTAATACTTTACATTTTTAATGATAAAAATTGCTTATTCATGCCTAGAGATTTTAGTAAATTAGTTTTTTCTAAAAAGCAGTTTCATTTTTTTGATGGGTGTCATATTAGAAAAAAAAAAGTTGCCGACTAATTTATATCGGTTTATTTGTAATGTTAAGGGTAGATAAATTTTAATTTGAACTCTTCTGTAATCTACATTCTTTGTGTGAGCGCAGCCTTGCCGATGTCAGGCTAAAAAGTGTGGCGAGAAGAATATGTTACGCGGGACTTTGAAATGAGAGGTATGTCCTTTACTGCCTTTGTGTACCAGGTATATTCTGTTGTAAACTGATAAAAGCAGGTCTGAATCTCGTAGTTGCGATCAACATGTTTTGGGTGGTGAATTTAGCATTACATTGACTCGTGTGATAAAAGATGGCGGGATATTTATTGCCACCTGTTAAAAGGTTTTTTTTTTGTTTAACCTCCGGAACTACCGTTAAGATAATCATCAGTAGATGAGATGAATAAATTGTAGCGTGTGTGAAAAATGCCATGCCTGACCTGGATTCGAACCCGGAACCTTCAGATGAAAATCGAGACGCTACCATGAAGGCCGGCTATTAAAAGTGGGTTAGGCACGGGTTTCGTGCTTCCGCGAATACGGTAAGTTAGCTTAGGGGATGATGTTCTAGGTCGATAGAAGCCCACAGTCACCCAAAGGGGAAGGTCAAATGTGAACTTACGGAATGCGCGTAAGACGGAGCATTGAATATAATACGTACAACTATCCAGGATAGTTACGCTTGTCCAACTGTCCAGGATAGGACTATGCCTATTCAGGATTTAAACCTACAATCTTTTGAACGACAGGTGAAAATTCTACCAATCCACCAATTTAAAAAAAAAAGCCGGCAATTAATTGCATATTTTCTACGATTCATTTTTAATTTTTGAAAAAAAAAAATCTGATGTGTACTTAACAAAACTTCCTTTATGCCAAATAAATTTTATACTCACATATTTTTAAAATGAAAAGTATATAAAATTTTATTTCATTAATAACTACTAATATTTTTAATTTCTTTTTTTTTATTGAATTTTTTTCTAGAATCAGAGGTTAATAATTATTAATAAACCAACATATTAAAATAAGAAAAAAAAAAGTTAAAAAAAAAAAATGAAGTCTGATTAGAACCGATGTGCCTTAAAGATCTAAATTAATAAGATCTAAATATTTCATTAATTAAAATTTTATTTGGCTGTAACTCTGGAACCAATGAAAATAAATACAACTTATATCTAATATATCGATGAAAAGCCTTCAAAGGGCTTATTACTCCAGTTTGAGAAAAAATCCAAAATCAAAATTTTTTGAAATTTTTAAACACTTTGCGTTTAGTCGATTACAATCAAAACGAGAGGTGTACAATGATATATTATAACAGTCCTAAATCAAAAATTTCAAATATCTTACGGCTAATCGTTTTTGAGTTATGCGAGATACGTACATACGTACAGACATTACGCCAAAACTAGTCAAAATGGATTCAGGGAGATTTCAAAATAAGTATTTCCATGGAAGTTTGAAAATTTTAATTTTACGCGATCACAATACTTGCTTTACTTCGTACAAGGAGGTAAGACATTCTAGTTATGCCAAAAAGCTAAACATAAAATTACTTGTTTGATTATAAATAATTTTTTTTTAATTTTAATTCTTGAAGCCAGCAAAATAAAGCAATAACCAAGGGTTTAATATTAGTTTATTAGCAACAGAATTTCGAAAAATATGTTTTCGAATTTTTAAAAATTTGGGGGCTCACGCAACAGTTCTGTTTTATTGATTAAAATATTTACTAAGGTCGATTAAAAAATATTAGAATCGAAATTAATTGTTCCTTTATTCTTAATTTGTTTTAATTGGAGCTCCCCCCCCAATTAGGGAAGGTTAATTAAGTTATTTAGTAACTTTATTGTTAACAAGATACATTTTCAACATTAAACATTTGAAATAGCGAAGCATTAGGTTTTTTTTTTTTTCATTTTGAGGGCTTCCATAAACATACAAGTAAAAGTTAATTTTTAAGAAAATAATTCCTAATCCGTGATAATAAATTAAAAAAAATTTTTTTTTAATTGTTTAAAAAATACGATGATACAGAAATAATTCTAAACAAATAAATTTCTAATTTTTTAGGAAGTGAGTGAAAATCAAATCAAATCATTTTTATTCTTTCAACCATTACAATAAACAATACGTAACATTTTTTTTTTTTTTTTATACATACAGTAACCTTATTAAGCACTTAATATACATATTATAAGAAATATAAAATAAAAAATTATACAAAAATAAACAATAAATATAT
>JAAAKQ030058146.1:5206-15940 GCA_010016005.3 Zanna intricata
TAAATTTCAAATTTTTTTTATTTTTAAATTTCTAAAATATGTAGCATTCTAAATTTATTTTTTCCTTATTCCGTCTATTTTTTCCTATTCTATCTTAATCCGTCTTTTAATTAGGAAAAAAGTGTAAATACTTAAAAACATATTCAAATGACTTTCTTTAGAACTTTAAATCTTTACTTTACTCGCGTACCATTTTTTATTTAATTTCCCGGCATTCTATGACTCAGCGAATTCAAAAAACAAAACAAAAAGTGGTGAGGGGTAAAGTACGTATGTACGGATGTTGGCATGTTAAAAGTTTAATTAACTTTTGACTAGATAAACCGATTTTGATGAAATTTTATATAGAGACTTGTGTATATGAGACAGTTTGTTAGTAAAAATTTGGGGTCAAAATCTCCGGAGGTTGAGGTAGATGATTTTTTTGAGTTCAATTTTTTAAAAGTTTTGCAAAGATAACTCACCTTATATTTAGGTGTACATGTGTATATGCTTATCTTACCATTTTTTTAAAATTTACCTCCATATTCCCCTGTTTTCAAAAATTGAAAAAGTTATCTTTTATGTTATTGCATATTTTTTTTACCGATTTAAAAAAAAATCTTATTAGGTATAGTAGTAGTGTCAGCGATCCCAAAAAAATACTTTCGAAGCAGTATTTAGGGTGGGGAGACGATCAAACTTTAAAAATATCTACTTGCTGAATTTTTTTAAACTTTTCGGTTTTTAAAATTTTAATTTTATTAAAAGTTTTAGCATTAAATAACACAATTTTACCAATAATATCAGAATAAAATTTCATCATAATTCACCTACACGCTCAAAAAAGGAATCGTTGGTAAATTTTTATCGGTAAACATTTTTTAGTGGGTTTTTTTTTTATTACATTTAACATGTAAATTTAGAAACACCAAAACATTTCTTGGACGTTGACTTGGAGGTTGAAGAACAGATACAAATAAAATATACCGAATTTTATTTTAATTTTTAAAACATTTTTTGGTTTATTTAAACATAATAATAATTTCATAATAAAACTTTATCATAAATTACCCTCACCACAAAAATCAAATTTTAGCTAATCTTTACTTGTATAATTATTTTTTCATTATATAAGAATAAATAAACAGTACCAAGAAATTATAACCCTTTTATTGTCAGCTTTTTATTAAATTTCGCATTATTTTTTGGGTCATCATCCCCTTCTTTTTGTGTTTCATTAAAATTCTTTACTACGCAATTTTCATGTTATTCATTTTATGTCATACTCCGAGTGAATTGTACTACTTGTCAGCTTTGTATCTTTCAAAATATATTATTTTTCATTGCGTATTCTCTCTCTACCTTATAAATAAATTATAGCTAATAGAATTCCAGTAAATGAAAAAGATTATATTCTTAGAACAGTAATGTAATTATGTAACAAAATTACGTATTGGTATTGTCTGTATAACAATTATTGTATTAATAATATGAGCCTATTAATAAAATATTAATGCCGAAAATACCAGTCGAGTCCAACAATAAGTAACTGGTTTAAATCATTATAATTACTTAATACTGGAAATTCCAGTACTACTTTTATTAAAGAATGAAAAATACTAGGTAAGATAAACAGTGAAAGATATTAAGGGTCGATTATAGTAATTAGAGTATTTAAATAAGTATATTTATTTAGAAAATTATAGATTAATTTTAGAATTAAATTATAATTTGTTTTCTTTTAAACATATATTATGTTTGAACACAATTAAAGATTCTATTATCTATTATACGTGGGTAAATCAAATATAAAGAGGAATTTATCTTTTTTTTTTTAATTATATATTGAAAAATAAAAGGCAAATATAATTTATTCTTTTACATAGTTTTCTTCTTTATAAATACATTTTCCCAGCGAAAAGATTGTTTTATCTACGATAAAAAACTTATCCTGCCTACGATTAGGCTTTATCGTAGAATGAAGCTCGTTGCGTCAGGAGCTATTTGCGCACGATCCCTCCATGTCCTTGTCATCTTTAAATCGTTGCCATACTAGAGCTTCTTTAAGCGGCCGATTAAAGAACCTCTAATGAATATCGCAGAAGCATAAATGGAATTCGCAGGACGATAGGTCCGGGCTGTAGAGAGAAATATCAAATTGAGTTCAACGCATTTGTTTTAGTTTTGAGATCGCTAAGGCTGCAGTATGGGGCCTGGCGTTGACTTGGAGGAGGTTGGCCTGTCGAACGGTTGGTCTCGTCTTTTGCGGCGATATGCATAGCTCGCAATAGTAAGCAGTATTGATTCTGCGTCACTCATGCAAAAGCTCAATGAGCAAAATGCCTCGCCGGTCGAAAAAAACGGTTGAAAAAATCTTGCCAGACGAGAGTCAGGTCTTGACTTTCACTGGGACTGCCTCCTCTTTCCTCCGCCACTCTGTACTGGCTTGTTGCGACTGAGGAATGTAGAGGTAGACCAATATTTCGTCACAGATACAACTCAAAATTACATCATTTTCTTTTGTAAACCTTACTGTTAACCTCTGACAGACCTCCAAATGTCTCAACTTCTGATCTGTAGTCAAAAGGCGAGGGACCCATCTGGCACACACTTTACGGAACTAAAGGTCATTTGTGATGATCGCTTGATAGCTCCCATAACTAATTCCGACCTGTTCTGTAATTTCGGATATTCTTATCCGTCAATCGTCTTTAAGAATGTCTCGAATGCGCGAAGGTTTTCTTTATAATGCTGGTCCGAGGACGCCGATCGTGTTCCTGATTTTCCAGTCGTTCTCGTCCTTCCTTGAAGTCTTTATGCCAGGTAAACACAGTAGTCCTTGACAATGTTTGTTCCTCAAACTGTGTAGTCAATTTTGGGAAAATTTCCGTCGCTTAAACTCCTTCACGAGCAAGAAATTTTATAATTATACGTTGCGAAGTGGAAAGGTGCACCTATTTCTCCGACATCATTAGCGTGACATTATTAGCATGACGAAATAGTTGGGAGTGTGGAAAGGCCATTTCTTCTCACCCTTAATGATCCCACCCAAGCGTACTAGAAACGTGGCCCAGTCCTACCAACCTACTTTTTTTTACAATTCTTATATAGAATGCAATTTTTTGACTGATTACTTCAAATTCTATAAAATAATTTGTCATTCATTACATCTATATATAATTAGAAAAAGATATTAAATACAATCAAAAAATTCAAATATTCAGGAATGTGAATTTTCAAATACTCAAAGTAAATCCGTTAATTTCCCTACTTAATGGTTGCCTCTAGTGAATTTTCTTTAAAACATCTCATAATAATTCTAAGTAACTGTTAATTATTTTTCTATATCAAATAATAGTATAAATGACTAAAATAGTATGTTACTTATATTCATATTAATATTAAATACAAATCGATTTAAATTTTATTTTTATATTTACAGGGAAAAAGTATATTTCCTCTTTGTAGGTTATTCGTCGCTTTGTTTTCTCCGGTAAGTAATACATCGAGCTTAATATAATTATAATTACTTAATATTGGGAATTAAATTTTCACTTTATTAAAGAATCAGGCTCTAATATCAAGAGAAAAATGTAAAAGAGATCGCGTAAACAATATGGTAGAAAAAAAACAGATTTTCATAATAATAACGATAGATATCGAATATATCTACGGTAATCGTTTTTTTCGAATACAATACATAAGCAAAAACCAATTTTTTCACATAATCTATAATACTTAGCCGAAAGAAACGAACTCCTGTTTTAAATTGATCTTTTTGCACTACTTTTGTTTGTGTGGTTATAATATAGGATATCTAAATGCGTTTTCCAAATTTTACAACATTTTGTAATAACGTCCTTATTATTAGATGGATCGGTGTATATATGAAATGTTACAGGAAATGTTGCATTTTGCAATAACTGTAATAATGCAAATTGCAATAATTTTTCTCAAGATAGAAATGAAGTTGATTTGCGGTGGAAGAGAAATTTAACTGCTTGATCCCACAAAAAATGTCTAGAAAGCTGTAATTAGACACGTTATATACTTCGTTATTTCCGTATTACTCTATTTTTAAGCTTAACGTTTGCCTTCGGAATATTGTCGTGTAGTTATTAAAAATAACTATGTTGTGAAAAAGGCCTCCGGAACTACCGTAAGGTATTACTTCAGTACAGAGGTTGAATGAGGATGATATGTATGAATGTGAATGACGTGTAGTCTTGTACCTGAGATTGTACAAGACTGCACTTCATTCATACATTTCATACTCATTCATCTTCTGATGTAATACTTTACGGTAGTTCCGGAGACTAAACAGAAAAAGAGAGAGTTATTTTTAATAAATAACTTAATTGTATTGTATATAATCTAACTTGTATTGTACAACTAATTTTATTACATTATTAAATTTTGCTGTAGAACTCGGTTTGTTAAATTTAGTATAAAACGAGAAAGGTTTAAAGCCCATAATATTATTAATAATTTAACTTATACTACCTAATTTAATGTAATTTATTGTAATTTAATTTAGATAATTATATTATCTAATTTAATGTAATTTATTTATAATATAATCTGTAAACAAAAATTTGTAATTGCTGTTCATATAATCGTTTAGTGTTAAAGAAGTATATAATGTAATCGCAGGATATATACTTTAGAATAAGGGTGTTATGTTAATGTTAAAGTGTTAATGTTAATACGAAAATTCTTTAAAGTGTTGATATTTTTGAAAAATTGTTTTAAAAACCAAGTTTTGAATTAATAATGTCAGAATGAATCTTATGAACTATTTAAAAAAAAAAAAAGGCATTTTGTTTCTGATTCTCATATAAAGTTCATGTTAAGTTGTTCCCCTTAACGCTTACGGTAACTAATTATTTTAATCTTAGTTTAAAGGTAGTCTATTAATGGATTATTGTCTACTCGTAGGGAGTTAACTAAATAGAAAGATTGAGATTTTTTTTCAATTTTGGATCAATATAATGTATTCACACACGCTAAAAATCATTTATTTCATCCTCTGAAGAAATACCTAACGGTAGTCCTGGAGATAAATATATATATATATATATATATATATATATATATGTATATAATGTATGGTTATGTCGTTTATTAATTTAAAGATAAAAGCAGGATTCCGTTTAAATTCAAATCACGATACCATTTTCCGGAGGATAAAAGTGCCACACCACAAGGAAACCATTTATTATTTCTTTTTCATAAGTGTCATACATTTTGTTTATTAAGAGGTCAAGTTTTTTATTAGTTTAGTAGGCAGTTTTATTTTATTACATTTTACTAATTTCGTATTTTATTTACTTTTTTTTTTTTTTTTGGTTCATCCGGTAAAAATATCATTTATTAAGAATTAATATATTCTTAATAACGGGCAATATTTTAACTCGTTATATTATATTTAACGACTAGAGATTATTTAAAATAATTTATTATTGATTTCCTTGAATGATAAAAAAACATCAATGAATGAGTTTAACGCATGACAATCCGTTTACGAAAACAATGGAAACACTGATAAAAATTTAATCGAAAGTGGATAGCTCAAAAATTAAACCAAGTCAAAAGATGAATTTCCATTCAGTTGAAACCCAAACTTCCAAGAAAATATTGAAAATAAATACTCCCGAAATAGCACATTTCATCTCGAAAATATTTTAAACAACTTGGAATTCCACATCAATCTGTTTGGGTATTGTAAGGAACCTATTCAAAAGGTACTGCCTACGAGGGATAACGATGGAGGACATACTGTCTACTGACATTTCATACTGAACTACCCATCTACGTATAAACTTACGTTAAAGAACCAAGAATGAAAAGATCAGATAATAATGAAAAACAGACAAAGGGTTCTATGAAGTTTACTTAAAAACTCCTTTCAGTATTTATTGTATTTTTCTGAAAAACACTAATACATCATTATCCATTCTGTATAATGGTTTAATCCTATTGTACTTGAAATCACTTTTCTGTTATATCCTTTACTTTCTGTTTCTTTTTCAACCTACAATCTATAATCCCGTAAAAAAATCAATTTATGGAACCTTACATCTGTATCATTTTTAACCGTTATCATTATTTTCTAAGTAATACTCAGTTGAATTATTCATTCAACCATTTACTAATAAGAATTGTTTGGTTAATAATTACTAATATATTTTCTGCTTATGTAAATTCTTTTATTATATGTTGACAGGTTTCGGAACCATTCCATTGTTAAAACTTATGTAAAATATGTTATCCTTACCTTATTGGGAGTATAATAAATGGCTGAAAAATATTTTAACTTCTTTTAACGGGATTAAAATATTTTTAATCCAAATAATATTTAAGTGAGCGCATCGTTTATTAAATTTATATTTAATCACATAAAAATAAGTAAATATCCTCAATATTAAATATATACTTGAAATAAAACTTTAAGCATCTCGTATAATATTAGTTCCAGAAGTAACATTTTATTAGTCACTTAAAAGAATAATATTATTTTAAATTTAATAAATAAACAAAAGTATATTGCATTTATTTTTTTTTGTGTTCGAAATTCAAATAGCATTTTAAAAATTTGTAAACGTCTTTCTTAACAAAAAATTAAAATTTAATTTAAAAAACAGCTAATTATTTAATTAAATATATTATTTCTAGACTATATATGTAGATACCAGTTATAAAAACAATTTTTTTTTTAATTATGAAAGTAATGTATTTACCTAAATCTATTATTATAAAATAAATCCACAATCAAAACGCCTTGTGAATTTATCCTCTTGCAATTCTGTAACTCTTAGAATAGCTTTCGTTAAATATGTATGAAATAAAATGTCTTTACAGCGCGTGAGACACTCGGTATAAGTCATTTATAAAAAAGCAAGTGTGTTATAAAAATGAAAAAAGCATGATATATATATAAATACATTTGTATGTATAAAATAATAAATCCAGATAATGTGTATACGTAGTCAATATTACTTCTTGTACAGTCAATTCTGGATTAGAAAATTCTACCTTGTTAATAAAGTGGTAATCTTTCTTTTTTTCTTTTGATTATTAAAAAAAACCATAAATTATACTATTTATGTATATGTATATATTATATATACATATTTATTTGGATATAATGTGTGCGGATAAATTATAAAACTAATTCTGTAAGAAAACTGTTGCAAAGAACTGCAATCTAAGAGCTTAATATTATTAAGTGAGACATTCCTGGCCCTTAAATAATTTATGATTTATTTTTAGATTTCATAATAATTACGTTTTATTTATTTATTCTTTTTTTATGCTGAATAAAGCTTAATAATAGTGTTCAGTCAAAAAAAAAATTGTAAGAATTGTTTTTATTAATGTGTTGATATAAAAATTTAGTAAAAATTGAATGTAATGTGGAATTTTCCCATAGTTGGAGATTTAACATTCTGCATTTCGTTTTAAATATAATTTCGGTCGTTACTCTTGGTTAATAGATCCTTATTAATTACCTTTAATAATTATTTATTTAGCCTGCTTTTAAAACTTTTAATTTCAAAAGAAAAAAGTGTAAAGTCTTCCAGTACGATTAGATGATTTTCATGGAAGTAATTCCTACAAATTTTTAATAAAAACTATCAAAAAATAATCAGTATTTTAATAGAAGCTAATTTAATTTCGGATAAAAATTCGAAGATGTTGAAGCGAATCTTTTTACACGACTCTACAAAAAGGATTGTAGGGTGTTTAGGGTGTATGTATGTATGCATGTTTGTTCCACCGTAGCAGTTAAACGGCTGAACCGATTTAGATGTATAACCGCGTGTTGGAATTCTTACGTTGCCGGAAATGTTATACGATTTTTTTTTCTGAATTCCTTTATTTACATACAATCAGTTTTTACAGTGAAGCTGTAAGAAAATGTATGACTGACCATCATGTGAATGTGGACCACCAGTAAAAATCCTCAAGTAATATAAAAACAATAGAAATACATAACAAAACATAAATAACATTTGATAGTGTCTTTGAATGTCTAGTCAACATTAACATTAAAACAACTAAATAAATAAAAACGTTTAAATACAACGGTAAACGAAACAATAACATAGAAACAGCCAAGAAACAATAATGTGAGCACCAAGCCGCCAAACCATCATAATAACAGTCATCAACAAGACCAAGCATGTAGAGTCTTTTTAGTCTCGAATAGCAAAGTATTAGATGTACTTTATTATATTACTTATTTAATCTGTAAAATTTCATGACAAAAGTGACGGGATATTTTTATCAAAATATTAATTCTTATAGATTTAATAAAATACAGGCTACCGTACACTGTAAATAGCTTTCAGAAAAATTCAAATACCATAGACTCTATTGTACAATAAGATATGATCAATGTAATTTTTCATGTGAAGAAAATGAAAGAAAAAAAAAGAAGGGATATAAAAGAATAATGCGCCCTTCTTTTTCTTTCTCTCTTTCTCTCTCTTTGTTTCTTATTCTCTCTTGGTTGTTGCTTACTTCGGAAGAAATTAAATCATGAATTAAACGGCTGAGGTTTGTCTATCCATTATTTAATACCGTGTGATAATGAATTGGTTCGATGCACAATAAAAAAAAAAAGACATTGATACCCCCTTTCCGCCTTTCCCTTCTTCTACTCCCTCATTTGCTCTCTTACCACCGATTACAGAATGTTAGTATATATAAGTCTATACTAGGAACATAATCCTTTCACCTGATCGGTCCGGCATATTTCCAGGTGCAATAGTTCAGCCCTACCGCCCCTACGCCCTAATAACTCCCTAATACCTATTACAATTCTTTCCTTCAATAAGGTTTTAGACTTAAAAGCTTACACGGAACATTGAATTTATTTATTATACATGCACATACGTTGGCTGTACATTTAGTACATACGTTATTAAATTAAATAAAAGCAAATAAAATTCAATAGGGATTATTCCATGAGAATTAATATTCTTTTATTAAACAGTCGGTTCATTATTTATTTTATTTTTTTATTTATTTTTTGTTATAAAATACGCACGATACTTTGTTTTCTGATTACTGTTAGTATTAATTGAATGTTACGTTATTGTCAACTTATTTTAATTAAATCCTTATTTATATATGTTATATTTTATATATAATTTCTTCTTTTAGAAAGATTTGAAAATTAACATAAGTAATAAGAGTTAATGCCTAGTTGTCATGAAAGGTTCTCTTCTGACCATGGATGGACATTCTCCTTAAAAGAGACAATGTTCAATTTACAATATTCAGTCATTGCTTGTTTTTAGCTTAAAAAAGCTGTCTCTTTTTCTAAAACCTGAAGATTTAATCGTAATTTTCGTATATGGAGTCCAGTATGGGATAACAGATAATGTTTTAAGATCATACTTGAAAAAAAAAAGTAGTGGGGGTGACAGTAGAAGAAAACGTATAAGAAGAGAGAACTGTCCAGAATCGACAAGAAGAAGATATAAGGTAAAATAAGAGGTAAAGTTAAGGTAAGGTAAGAGATGATAATTCTCTAAGGTAAGTGGCTCCAGACTGGGGGGCTGCCCTTCCTGCCGGGCGTATGGCCGGTAGGTTGGGTGGCTCCACTGGTTGGACTTTTCGCTCCGAGGCTGTGTAATGCTTAATTGCGGGTCCGGTCTCGGGTTGGCGGAGAGCTGTGAGGGCTGTAATCGAGAATTAAGTTTATAAAAAGAATTTTTAATTTAGCATTTTAGTGACTAATGTTTGTAGACTTATAAAGACTTCAACTATTAAATAGAAAATATTATGGTTCTACAATTTTCTTAAGTTGATAATGGAAGTAATTATTCGTAGTAACTGGAACTTAAACGGTATGTACGAGTGTATTAAATTACGTCTTAAATTCTAAGGTACATATTATTTCATTCTGATTTTTATTGTACAGTGCAAATTGAAAGCAAAAGGGCTTTTCATATAATTATTCTTGATTTTTCAGATTGGAACTGCTGTTGAAAGACCATACTGTCAGTACAGTAAAAAATAAATTTAAAAAAACGTATTATTTAAAAGATAACATTAATAAAAATTCCAGGAAATAAACGACCCTGTTTCAATTAATCAGTATATTTATTCTTTAAATGGAAAAATAAGTATTCGGCAAAATTATAATAATTCAGTCGGATGATAATTTTCTCCGATCGTATTTACTATCTATAAGCTTTTTAACTTTGGTCTACATCTAAAAAAAAATACATTTATATTTTAATTAAAATGTAACTGGTAGGTCAACTACAACTAAACTGTGTATTAGACAATAGATAGATTTCTCAGTCTTCTACAGGATTTGGTACTGTTTCCTTATCTTCCAACTTGTATATCACTGCCAAACCAGAAATGATTTCCAGAAAGTCTGAATACGAGAAGAATTGGCCTGTAGCTAACGAGAAGCTCACACCTGGAAAGAACAATAGTAACCCTCTCCCACAGTGAGCGAAAATGCCTCATTAGAAATTTATTCCGTAAATAATGACTAAAGTCAAATTTCAGCTATCTCTCTCTCTCTCTTTCTCTTTCATCTGTTTTATCCTCCGGAACTACCGTAAGGTAGTTCCGGATCATACCGGTAGTTCCGGATAAGGGTTAACCCTTATCCGGAGGATAAAACCCTTCAGAGGATGAATGAGGGTGATGTGAATGAAGTGTAGTCTTGTACAATCTCAGGTCGACCACTCCTGAGAAGTGTGATTAATTGAAACCCAACCA
>JAAAKQ030058157.1:0-15939 GCA_010016005.3 Zanna intricata
GTGGCACAGACATTCGGTCTTATGCTGTAGGGCGACCGAATGGGGTGGTGGCGGGAGAAATGCCAGCAAACCAATCCCTGGGCCCTACCCGAAAAGCCGGAACTATGTCTTAACAGCTGAAGGGCAACGGAGTCCCCGTGTCTCATCATCTCCGCCCATCTAAGCAAGCCTAGACGAACGACGACTCCAGAGAGGGCTGTCCGTCACACTCTCACTACTCTATCATCCCTGACCTTGCGTTGCAATATTTGTCTCTCATTAACAAGACACCGCTCTAAACTTCTCGGCACCAGAGAGCATGCACGATATAATGATATCTGCATCAAGTGGTTCTGTTACCTTCTCACAGATGTTTCGTTCAACCATCCACCGTCGACACTGTAATACCACATGATGAGGAGTGGTTAACAATAAAAAATAAAAAAAACAATCTGATTCTTTACTCTTGTAATTATAAACAAAAATTTACAGTTTTTTAGAATAAAGTCTGTTACCTCTCTCGCTTAATTTCGTATTGAATTTTTTCAAAATTAGATTCTTTTTAAAATAATAGTATAGGTCAACAAATTAAATTTGAGATAAAAGTAGATGTATTAGAATATATTTTTATGCTGAATCTTAGAATGAAATCAGCTTCTCTTCATCGTCTTTAGATTTTTAATTATGACTAAAATATTGAGAAAATTCTTAAATAATAGTATAAAAAAATAATTACAATTAAAATTCATACCTTTGGCACCTCATTTTGCAGATATTTATGTTTGTCTTTTGTTATTTTCTTTAGGTGTTCAGTAAAGTCTTCTCATTTTATCATCCAGCAATAGTCACTCATCATAGATTCAACCCATCTGCCTTTATAACGTTGATCCACCTGCAATATATGTTGGTGGATATATTTTCCCCTGGTTTTTTGCTGATGTCTCCCACACTTAAAGGGAAAAAATCCAAATGAGGATACAAAAGATGAATTTTCAATGGCATTCTGCTGCCTAAATTTTTGTAGTTCACTAAGAGTTCATTTATAAGCTGATCATGGATTTCAGCTTTTTTTTTCAAGAAAAATAGTAACGATATCTTTGAATGACTTCCATACTGGTGGTTCTTTAGGATTCAGTTTGCTGTTAAATATATTTTCACAAATTAATTGTCTTATTTGTTACCCAATGAATATTCCCCCTTTAATCTGACTTCAATTAATTGGGAAAAACCCTCAGCAAAATATTTAAAGTCATCTCCATCTTTATCTAATTCTTTACAGAATTCTTCATTAGAGTTAGTTTTATGTGTAGAGCTGGTAAAATAATGAAATGTGGTTTGACAAGAGGAGTATTGACAACATTTTCCTTTTCAGGGGTAAACTGATTTCTTTTTGGCCGTCTTTCACTGCGGTATTTATCTGTAGCCCGACTATCCCACCAACACAAGAAACACATATAATTCTTAAAGCCACTTTGGTGAATTTTAAAGACTTTCAGAGCGCTTTCAGATCGGCAATGATTCGCCATGGGTGCTCATCATACTTAATAGCTTTTAAAATTTTTGACATACTTTCATATGTAGTTTTCATTTATAAAGCATATACCACCGTCATAGAAGAAACTTATACTATTATATGAGAGCACTGCTTTTAAGCTTTTTTTTGATGAGTCTATAAATAAACGCCAATCATGAATAATGTATTCAATATCCAGTTCAGACATTAGCCTCGTAACATCATTGCAGGAAAAAATTCATCTCCTCTTGTATTTCTAGTATTATCCCCTAAGTATTTCAATAAATTTTCGTTTCAATTTCTGTATACTGAAATTTAAGTATCCTTGTGTAATAAATTCCATTCTTTAAAATGTGAACCTAGGAGTTTTGCATGTTGTTTCGTTTCGACAAATACAAGTCACGAATTAGGTCGCTCAGTTTTGATTGTGTTATGGGGTGAGGTTCGTATCTGATCCTTCTAGAATGTAATTAATATCTATTGAAGTTGAGGATTCATTGACTGATCCTTCTTGAAAATCAGAAGTTTCTTTCCAAGAAGTTGGAGCAATCAGAAAATAATTCAACACCGTAAACTATTAGCCTCATAGCTGAATGAACATTTGGATGTGAAATACTGCTTTTATTGTTTGAATTGAAACCAACATTTGTTAAGGAAAACTAGCAGTCGTCATAATGGTAACTAGTCTCACGCCTAACCATAGATACGCCAAAAGGGAAATGCTAATTTTTTTGCTTTTAACTACTAGATTAGTTTGAAGCATTTGATGCATGCTAAATGTTGAGCCCAGAATTTATCTTTGTTTCTCAAGGAATAGTCAAAATAATGTTTGTAAGCAGTTTTCAGCAGATTTAAACGATTAATGTAATAATTAATATGCGTAAAATATAAATTAAAAATTACGGTTTACCACGAAATTAAACTTTCTTGTTTCTTGAAGAGAATCAAATATATACCGCTCCAGTAAATAATGTCACATTATGTAATTAAAATTTAGTTTTAGATTGGTTGGGATAACCTTTTGTGTTCTATAAAAAATAAAGTATCCATTACCAGTTTATTTATTTTTATTCCCCTATCCTTTATTAATGGTTGAAAAATTTAACTATTTTAGAATTGCATGGAATTTAGATTAGATCGAAAGCCTTATCTTAAACAATTCATTAGGGTCATATGATGGGTAGACAATATCTTAGTAATGTAATTAACTTCATAGTCCAAAGCGTATAGAAGCAGTTGTTTAATTCCATTAAAATACCGCAAACATAAAAAACATTATTACACGCGCTAGCAAGTTAATCCATTATATGAAAATAATTGTGAAAAATCTACCACTCCATGGCAAATAGGAATAGCGGCTGTTTATCCTATTCTACTGAGACTTGATTATCAATTCATCATCTTTGTGCAGTCTTCTGCGCCTACTCATCCCCTCTCCATAAATTAATGTATAACTATTTATGATAAATGGATATCTTATCAGTCGTTTAATCAAATGCTTACGTAAAGGATAATATGCCCGCTGGTATCAAGGTTTAAGAAAGTATAGGCAAAAAATCTCATGTGAACAACACATCACTTGTACGTCCTTGTACCTCTACTAAATTACATGTACGCATTTTTTCAAAATAAAAATTTCATAAAATTTTATTTCATTAATTACATCTAATATTTATTTTATTCTTTATTATTATTATTAGTATTATTATTGCATTATTATTTATCTTAATTTTTTTTTATAAGCAGCGATTAATAATTATTAATAAATCAATATATTTAAGTTAAAAAAAAAGGAGATGAAGTCTGATTCAAACAGATTTGTACCCTTTTGAGATCCAAATATTTCATTAATTAAAGTTTTATTTGGATATAACTTTGAACCAATGAAATTAGTACCATTTGCAATATGTCGTTGAAAAGCTCTCAATGAGGGCCTATTTTTGCAGTTAAAAGAGAGTCATTAAAAAAAAAAAACATTTCTTTTAGACACTTTTGGTTCAGTCGATTGCAATAAAAAAAGTGCATAGTTAGATGTTACAATTGTCCTAAATCCAAAATTTCAACATTCTACTGCAAATCGTTTCTGATACGCACGTACGTACAGACATCACGCCAAAACTAGTCAAAATGGATTCAGTGATTGTGAAAATGGATATTTCTGTTGAAAGCTAAAAATCTAAATATTACAAGTTTAAAATACTTATTTGCGCAAAGTACAAGGAAATAAAAATAAAATGAGTAAATAGATTGAGTTTATGACGTTTATAGTATTTTGTTAGAATTCAGTTGCCGGTAAATATAAAAGATCGGAAAACTTCAGTTGAGTTTGCCGTTGGTTCTTTAATATAGCCCTTTTATCTCTATAAATTTATACACTAATTAATTTTTTTAGGTTAAATAATTATAATTATAAAGCCAATCAAACAAAAAATAAATATGAAATTACCAAACCAACTAATAAAAGATATTTCCAGTAAAAGTAATTTCTCAATAAAAGCTAAAATCAGGTATCACAATACGGTAATCATACCCGAAGAGGCCTGTACCATCATAATGCATCTTCATTTTGAAATCAGGTGAATTTAATAGAAAAGGAAAATCTTTAGAAAAATCAAGGAGAATCAAAATATATGAAAACCAATGAAAATTCTAATGTAATTAAAATTTTTACAATAAAACTGAAAAAATATCACGTTATCAGGAAAAGAAAAACGAGTTTCTGTAGCTACCTTATTAGAATGATTCATTACAGGATCACAAAACAACTTTTCAACCACATTTACAGCAAAAATAACGGGAATCAATATACCTCAGCGGGTTAAAAAAAAAATCTAAAAGAGATTGAAATATTTGTAGAAACATTAAAAGATAAAACAAAGTTCAAAAAAGCTGGTAAAAGATTTCAGTTGTTTTCAAGAGAAGGAGAAAATATCCAAAAACATTTGGTCAGAAGAGAGAAGATTAAAACAAAGTGAAAGAATGTGAAGAACTATTATTAGAAGACCAAAAATAAAAAAAACATCCAGAGAAAGAGAAATCAATACAACCAAAAATAAGAAAAATTATTTACTCGTATATGTTAAAAAAAAAATCTATTTCGGAAATAATTTGTATAATATGTCACATTTTCATAGTATTTTTATATATATATATAAATTTTTTTTTTTTTTTTTTTTTTTATCATGTATTCGTTACAATGATGTAGGCGTATGCGTGGGTCCTTTTATCTACGAGTAAGGGGAAAAATAAATTTCAGTAAGGTATTAAATATGTTGATACTAAAATAAATAAATGTATATATGTGTTTTACTAAACATAAATATTTACTTTTTGAGCACACATTGATAGAAATAATTAAATTGTCAAATGTTAAACAATAGTCATTTCTTTTAAACATTTCTAAATATTAATATTCTGTTGAATATTTTTATAATTTTGAATTCAAAGTGAAATAATTTTTTTTGGGGGGGAAATAATAACATAAAATAGGTTTTACTATTGAATAAACAATAATTTTATAAATAATTTCCAACATAGTTAAACATAATTAAAACAATAATTTAGACAATTCGAATCATCGAATTGAATAAATTTTATATAGATGTCTCAAGATTTTTATTATACTATGAAAATACTGATAAAAAGTAACAACAGATTATATAAGTAACATAGATGATATGGTCTGTTGATCTGTATTTTTTTTGTTGCGAATTATCTGTATCCTATTATCCAATTCTACAATGTGTTGATCAAATATGATCCTGTAAAAGCTTAATATTTTAAGAATTATATTTCCATAAACTCTTATTATTTACAATCATTATATTATAATGTTTGTTTTCGTAAATTAAATTAAAAAGTGAAGCTTCAATGTAATTTTAAAATATAGTTCTTTAAGTCTAATTAATATTAGGATCCTTCATGATATTACAAAGCATTTAATCCTTATAATAATGATAGAAAAATGTAAAAACAAAACTCTCTCTTATTCTTTTTCTTTCTGTTTTACTTCAGAGGATGAATGAGGATGATATATGAATGTGAATGAAGTGTAGTCTTGTCATTGGTTGATCTCAGGTCAACCAATCCTGAGAAATATGGTTAGTTGAAATCCAACCAACAAAGAACACCGGTATTTACGATCTCATTTAAAAATTAAACTTTTTTTTTTGAATGTATTTTAAAAAAAAAAAAAAAAAAGTTATAAAACTAAATTCCAAAAACCTCACCATACCCATCAACACCTTAGCAATACCCGTCCTCACATATTACTTTGGTATCATCAAATGGTTTCGCTCAGATATAGAAAATATTCATATCTTCATCCGCTTGAAATTCATTAAACCCTGAATCCCACATCCTTACATTAAAAAAAAAAGACTAACTATAGCGATAAAAGAAAGGTGGGGGTTTGTCTTTTATACAGACCTACAGTTTTATTCTGTTGGTAATGAAATTTTTTACAATAGCAGTTTCAAACAAAAGAAAGATATATATTTATGTAGATGTATATTTCATTTTTAAAAAACTGCCACTCCCCCCCCCACCATTTACTCGCTCAGCGTAGCCAACCTCAACCACAAATTTTGCAAATTTTTTCGAATTTTGAGGTTGGTTAATCAATCTCAGATTGTATGATTAAGTTTTGAAAAATGTAGCAAGAAAATTAAGGCGTTGTTAGGGAATGTTAAACATATGGAATATAAACGAGGCAATCCGGGATAGAAACACAGCTGTTATTTGTTGTTACCGTTATTCGGATTGTTATTACAAACCAATATGTTTTGTTTATAGTTACTGTAAAATTTACGGAGATCTGTTAATTGTATAACTTTCGGTATAACAAATTATTTTAAATTACCTTGTTTAATGGAATTTAAAATAAGTGGTGATGTATATTTAATTACATAAAATCAATTAAATTTTAAATATAGCGTTACCGTTACGCATTTGCATAACTTTTTTTTAAATCCGATTGTATATATATATATATATATATAGTAGAAGAAATACGATTTTTTTATCATTAATGAAAAAAATAAACTTAAAAAGCAACCCATTGAAATAAGCTATAGAATTAATGGACTGGGTTGTACAGATTGATTGAACGATTTCAAACGGAATAGAAGTGAAACACATTTTATGGAAAGAAAAGTGACCCTTGGTTCATGAATTGCTTTTGCCCTTACTCGTCGTACGTTATGTACCGTATAGACCTACCACTACTTGTACTATAAGCTAATAGTAATAGTAATAATACCCGTGTCTGCTTTTCAGTTTTAGGCTTTCACATGGATAAAAAGCTTTCCATGTCGGCAAAGTGCTATGG
Organism: Zanna intricata; assembly: GCA_010016005.3. NCBI lineage: Eukaryota > Metazoa > Arthropoda > Insecta > Hemiptera > Fulgoridae > Zanna > Zanna intricata. The sequence continues at coordinate 6,822 of JAAAKQ030058157.1, forward strand.
TTTTTTGGTCACAGGTCACCCGTCCGTCTAAAACTTTGAAAGGATTTGCAAACATTGGTCTTTAATATACATACTTTTAAAATTATACTTTTATAAAAGCTGTTATCCAAAATTAAATTACCTTAATTATTCGGTTTTTTGTATCTTATAATCTTTGTTAATAATAATAATAATAATGCAATGACCAAAGTTGAATTTTAATCAGTTTAAAATAACTTATTTTACTGGTATTTCTTCAGCTTTGCTTTATTGTTTTATGACATCATTACCGCTATTAATTGATTATGCGGTACCCTTGTTTAATAACAGTTTTTATTGTAGTCCAACTGTAGTGTTAACTTTCCCGTCTAGTAAAGTTAGCTATTATAAGTACACAAAAGAGAAGTATAGTAATTGGTTTCAAAAATCACTCTTTATTTTTAAGGATACTATATCCTAAGGATACTCTTTAAGGATTTTTAGAAAAAAAAAAAATTAAAAAAAAAAACGATTTTAACATTTTACATTAGAATTGTAGAAAAGAATATTTAACTATTTAACCACCATTAATTTAACCATTTAATCACAATAAGTGATTTTTTACGTACGTTGGTTGATAAGATTTTAATAGCTCCGATCTCTATTAACCACATTTTTTTAACCTTAGTAGGAAGATGCAGTCTTCAATAGGATTTAATAGATTACATTATTGCAAAAATTAAATAAAGAGGTGGAAGCGTTTTGGCCAAAAACAATTTTAAAATTTTACGGGAGAATTTTATCAAAAATATCTTTTTACAAAAGTTGAAGCCCTTTTAATCACGATAAAAAATTACCCAATGTTTTTTTAAATATTCACTACCCATTCCGAAAAAAATTATTTGGATTTTATTTCTCTTTTAGCTGTTATTTATGTTTTTAATTTCTCTAACAAATAACGATATCAACTCGATTTTTGGTATATGTAATTTTTTTTTTTTTTGCATAGGAGGAGGAAAAAACTCTACCATCCAGATATCTGCTCGCACAGATGACAGTGTGAGGCTCTCACCCACTAAAATAACTCCCCCCCTGCCCTCCCCCCCAGGGGCGACGGGCATCGCCTCTCGGCATAACATCAGCCAGCCCTGGGTGTCGTGGCAGCAGATTACCCCTGCCTGCTATCCTTCCCGTTTGGGCTCCTGCAGTGGAGCCCCCTTTGAAGTCCTCTTGGCATCCTTAAAGCGCGGCGACTCCCCTGTGGGAAGCCGACACGTTCCTCCTCCAAGAGGCTGCCATTCTCACCCTACACCTAGCCTAAACGGCATGCGCATTTAAAAATGCACGAGTGCCACTCCCCCACCCAATCACGACTTCTCAAACCTAGGAAGGGCCCGAATGTTTCATCGGAAGAACCCCGACCCAGTACACTCTTGCTTGTGTCCTGGACCAAAGCATCCTCTGCAATCAGGCTGCCTCCCATGCTCTGGTCGTCGCCACGTTTCGTCCCGTTTATTGTACTTCCCCTCAAATTTTTTTTTTTATAAATACCTAAAAATCAAATTATAGATTTTTTGAAATTTGGCTTTGAAAAGGGTTTAAGAAAGGTAAAAACAGTTTGAACAATAAATGCAAAATTTCCCCATTTCCGACTATACTTAATGACGAATTCCGTAGATTTGGGCTTGCAAATATTCCTCAAATAAATATTTAAAAATATTATTTAATAAATATTTAAAAACCGAAAATCATTTTCGTTTTTTTTTTTTAAATTTCGATTTCTTATGGTATGACTCCATAGCAACATAGGCAACCAAGCTAGGCATTGTTACTTCTTCTGTAATTTTTTTTCCCTGGGTCGGAACCTCTATGAAGTATCGCTCAACCCAAGAGAATATTCTTGCAACTAGTGAGCCTCTCTACCCGCCGGCAATTAGTCTGGTACGGCAGGAGAGCCCACCGGGTTTGTATCTTTTATATCTTCTTCTATATCTGTGACGATTGGCTGCATCTACTTCAATAAAAAAAAGTAAATTAAAAAAAAAAAGAAGAAAAACAAAAAAAAACTGAGAAAAGAAATACGTCACCTCCTTTCCTGATGAAATAATAATTATAAGTTTAGTATTACTTATAAATTAGAAGTAACTAATCGACATGTATATTTTACGTTAATTAATCGTTTATATTTATTTATACATTGTGTTTTTCTTGAAAGGTGTAAATGGCGCAATATGTCATATGCGTTTATGGGTAACGCTAAGAACAGGGCAGAATACATTTTTACCCGTACAAAGGAAGAATAATTATTATTTTTAAGATTAAGGCCTGCTAATTTGAAACCTACATTCTTCAAATCACATATAGTTTCGGATCTTGTACTGATCAAACTCTGAAAAAATTATAACATACTGATAGTTATTATAAACTGAACAAACTTTAATTCTTTTTAACATTAGTATTCTCACAAGCATATGTTAAATAAACACACGGGGATCCAGCATAGACGGAAAGGGCGAGCAAAGCGAATGATGACCGAGTAAACATCATCCCCTGACCACCACAGTAGTCACAAGCAATCATAAATAGTGGTCGAAACCGCGACGAGGGTGTTAGTTTATATATGTATATAAATGCAAAGATAACTACATGTTTAAAATAGAATATAATACTTCTAAAAAGACCGATGTCTTTTTAAAGTTGTCTTTGAAAGCAATAAGCATTCTTATTACTGTCGATATCAATGTATCGACAATAATAAGAATGCTTATTGCAACATAATTTTTTAAAAAGAAATCAAGAAATTTATTTTTTGTAAAAATAGAGATTTTTTTTATAAATATATTTTTATTTATAATCGCTTAAACAATTAAAGTAATAGGCGACTGGAATGCAACTTTAAATATATCGATAAACGTGTAGTCTTGAACAGACTCCGGGCGATCATTCATAAGACGTATGGTTGGTTAATTGAACCCCACCAACAAAGAGCATCGGTATCCACGATCTAGTATTCGAATAAAAGCATCTATTAAGTAACAAACTTTTATTAGGATTTGAACCTAAGAAATCCGACTTCGAAATCAGCTGATTTATGATGATGTGTTTTACCTCTAGACCAACCCGGTGGATACAATAATGGTATTTCAATTACAAATTTAGTATTACTTATATCATGCATATTTTATGTTGATTAATCGTTTATATTTATTTATACATTGTGTTTTTGTTGAAAGGTGTAAATGGCACAATATATTAACTTAAGTAGTAATATTTATCTCGTGTTTATCGAAATAAGAAAAGAATAAAGAACGTGTAAAGTAAAGAGTAAAAGAAGAAAGAAAAAATTTGTTCATTTTGTAAATCTTTAAATTGACATCGACACTCTTTAAGTTGTCGTACAGTTTAATAAAAGTGATCCCAAGACCTCTTCTTTCCTCGTAACATTTTCCCTCTTCAACTTCTCAGAGTTGGCGGGTCCATGCCTGAATTATTTAGAGAGGGTGCATGCAGCTAGGGTTAAATTGTGTATCTCCCTTTGGGCTTTGATGTTGCTGTGAGTTGAAATGAATGTTCTTCCAACAAGAACAGAAAGAAAAAGTCAACCCCCTTTATTTTGTACTCTAAACATGTTCCACTCTTTCGGTTTTATTAAAAATTATATTTTAACTTGTCTTCTGTATAATTTGTTTTATGGATACATTCCACTCCATATATTGTGTTAAATTATTTAAAATTATTTATTTCTCATATTTTTAAAGGTTTAATAGACTGATAATGTAACAAAAAAAATATATATATATATTCTTATACGAATGGGAATAATAAATAAGCTACCAAAAATCTTTTCATAAAATAGGGTGCTTAATTTATAAATTCACATGAGAATTATCAAGCTTAATTATAGTTATTATATTAATTTTGAATATTTTTAAATTTTTATTATATAATAAATGCTTTATTGTATTCTTAACATAGCATTCCTTCTGATCGCACTTTCTATTTATTCGTAATTAAAACGTAAACACTTATTCAATTTATCTATTTCAGTTGAACATAAAGCCTGAATAAATAACCCTAGAGGTATTCAATTAATATTTATAATTTAACCTTTTTTTTTTTTTATCTTTGGATGAATATATCATAAAGTTCGTTCTTTGAATCTTACAGCTTTTTTTAAAATAATATTTTCTTTTATAGGAAACAACTTTAAGAGTTACCGTCCACTATTTTATAACTTATAGATGTTAATAAAAATTACTAAGTTATTTGTAACGTATCGGAAATAATCTGTGTATCTAAATGTGCATAAATTATTTTAATTACTTAAGAAGGTTTGCTAATTATATAAATATTTAAAGTAGATTCTAATTTTAACTAACATCCTTTAACCGAACGTCTCATTAACAAAGTTCTGTACATAAGATACAAATTAAAATTTGTAGCTAACTTTTTAATCATTATTAACTACAATCCCACTAAACTGTTCTCTTTTTAGACTTAGGTGAGGGATAATATTTAAGAAATTATTTTACTCTGGCTTTGAAAAATTACTTTAATTATGATATATATATTTTTTTTAATAAAACAATACTCTTACATCAAAAACCATGTTCTGAATTTTAAATTTGATACAAATAATTTAATTTTTATTATTGATGTAGCATAAATTTTGTATCCGGTATTCAGCAAGCATATACTCTTATAATTATCAGACCCTTGTCTGTTACCTCTCTTAGTATCAGGTATCAGACAATACCTGAAATTCCGTCCAAGAGTCTGTTACACTTTCCAGCTTACAGCAATCATTATAAAAGGAAAGTAATGCGAAAATGAAACTAGGAGAAGAACACTATGTATTTTGCAAAAGAAAGTCTTGTACAGACTGTATTTGCAGTGGGGCAACTGAGAGAAACGCCGTGAATTTATTGAAAGCAACATTTGTAGCTTTCATTGACCATAAGAGGCTTTTGATGAGGAATTAAAAGCTTCTCAGAAGCTCTGAACGCGTTTTAGAAAGGAAGAGGTCCTGGAACATTTGATTAGGACAAAACAAAATTTCTTTTATAATAATCATATTTGTGTTAAGTTGGGTGATAAAATTCATAGAAGAATGCTTGAAATAAATCGGGGAGTCAGACAAGGGTGTTCGTTATCACCTACGTTATTTTAATTATACATTGACGATACTGTTTAAAATTAGCGTTTAAATTTAAGTTTAAAAACATAATTTTATGATTAATGGTTTAACTCTGAACATAATGTTATTTGCGGATAACCAGGTGGTTCTGGCCTAAGCCTACCGGGTTGCTCTAGTGGTTAACTCGTCATCGTAATCAGCTTATTTCGAAGTCAAGAATCTCAAGGCAAAAAAGACCTAGTAAAGACCGATAATTTTATACGGATTTTAACACTAGATCGTGGATACCCGTGTTCTTTAATGATTGTCTTTCAATTAACCACACTTCTCAGGAGAGGTCGACCTGAGACTGTACTAGATTATACTTCATTCATACATATCATTATCATTCATCGTCTGAAGAAATACCTAACGGTGGTTTTGGAGGCTAAACAGAAAATAATAAAAAATAATTCTCGCCAATTTGAAGGGAAAATTTGTAATTGGCAATGTTTAGGTTACATTCCGTACTAAGGCGATACAAACTGGAGATATCTACAAGAAGAAGTGTTTCGTAGGTGAGGAACATGTAGTACGTTTAAAGAAAGTGATAAATAATGAGATACTAGAACAAGTGACTGTATTTGAATATCTATGTGTCTTCCTTTAAATCGGAAGTTGTTGATAATAAGTTGCATAGATTTCAGAAGCTGCTAGATACCACACACAGCAAAGGACTCTTGTTGGTAAAGTAAGGAAGGAAACTGTTATAAGTTTTACAAAACTATGGTGGTGCCGGCATGGCTGTATGGTTCTGAAATTTGGACTTTTACTTCACATCAATGTAGAATAATTAATCCACGACATGATATGTTTGCGTAGAGTGTTGGGTGTATCATTGAAGAATCATATCAGTAGTGGTACGATACGTCAGCTATTAGGAGTCGAAAGTATTGGTTGGAATCATAATTGCAAAAGGAAGCAGCAGTGGATTAGTCATACAGACAGATAGGGTGGATATAGGATTCCAGGGATGATATGGGCTTATATAGTGGTTGGTTTAAGAAAGACAGGATGGCCGGGAGAGATATAATGGAAGCAGTTGTGAGACTGAGTGGTTGAATCTATTGGCCTATGGAATATGTTTAATGGACTACCCATGACGTTCAAGATGATGATGATTTTAATTTTTAAATTCTTTAAATAACTAACTCGTTCTAAATTAATGAAGAATTAATCTTAAACCATATGAAATTATAAATAATGAAATGTAATTTAGCATATAATGAAAAGAATTTCATCTTGTAATAAATTTAAAAGCGAATTTAATGTGAAATTGTCATGAAGTTGTTTTTCATTTTATAAATCTTTAAACGGATTCTGACATTCTTCAAGTTGTCACATAGTTTAATAAAAATGAATCCAACCGGTATTTTCTTTTATTTATATACGGGTATATATGTTTATAAAAATGGTTTTATAAACCAACGGTATGAATACCGTTCAGCTTGCCGATTGGGATGTATGATGACTCAATCATAGCTATTTTAATTATTATTATCAGCCTAATAATCACAATCCTTCAAACTGAGATATTTCCATCATTAAAGGGATTCGTCCTATGAAAATCAAATAGCTTACTGTTTTACTACCTAAGTTATTGGGGAGAAAAGAAACTAGGCATCTTTAGAACTTCAAGAAATACCTACTCTACTTATTGAATTTAATTTTATTTGATGCCTAATTTGCCACATACGCTCAAGCCTTGTTTGAGGGATACGTGAAATAATTTTAGTCTCAAGAGATGCCACATCCGACTACTTTATTTTTTTTTTTTTAGGTTTTAAACTAACAACCTACTAAATGAAAGTCTAAGCCAGGAATGGCTAATTACTTTCTCAATATATATAAAATTATGTATTTAATTCTCACATTGTTTTTGTCTAAATATCAGACAATATTATTTTACTTTGAATATTATAAACTAACAATAAACTTGTTATCATTATGAAATACTTTACCTTTATACATATTTCCATATAAAATATAATATCCCCTCTTGTATTCTATATTAGGGAAATCAAAAATAATTTTTCAATATTTAGAACCAACTCAACTGTCAAGTCTTTGTTTGATATCCTTAAAAAATATAAATTGTGTAAATCGATATTTAGTAAATTAGAGAACTCTTTACCTGCCCATGGGTTTTAGCTACCTTTCTTAAAAAAAAAAGAATCTAGTCACTTTTTTTTTAAAAAAGTAACATATAAAACTAGTATTGTTTTCTTGTAACGAAGCATAATGTGTTATTCTCAAGAAATGAGAAAGGGCCTTACTATGATTGCCACTTTTAATAAATTATCGCCCATATAAAACTTTTTTTACAGGAATTTAATTTTAGTACATTAAGATTTTGTTTTTTATTTTACAAAAGCAGTATTTCTCTTTTGATGAGACCTTAACACGTTAACTGCTTAGTACGAGATAACCCGTAGTTGGCAAAATTGCCCGAATTTGATCCTCTACGCCAACCTTATATTTCGTTTGTAAATGAATAAAATATTTTTCACGTAATTTTCCCGAGCAGAACAGTATCCAAGCAGTGTTTCTATGCCATATACCCGTTTTAGGAATTATCTCATAGTCGGCCTATGAGATTACAGTTATGTCACCTACTGCTGACTACGAGATAAGCCGATACGAGTAAAATACGAGTCAAATAAAATGTTTATTTCTTTGTGCCAAAATAACTTCTATCGCTTATTCTGTACGCCAACTATACGTTAAATACTTAGATTCCGTACGAGCATATTCATTTATGTCACCTTCTGCCGACTGCGAGATAAGCCGATACGAGTAAAATACGAGTTAAATAAAATGTTTGTTTCTCTGTGCCAAACTGGCTTTTCTCGCATATTCTGTATGCCAACTATACGTTAAATACTTAGATCAGCTACGAATATGCTCGTACGGGCATATTTCCAGCTGGGGCTACAGAATCAATGCTATTATACGAAATTTCTCGTAGCTGGCATACGTGATTAAAATCATCCAACTACGAGTTATTTCGTAGTCGGCAGTTAACGTGTTAATATACTAATTGATAAAATGTAGAATTTTCTCTTCATCCTTTAATAAAAAGCTCTAAAAACTTAGTTCGCTCTTTTTAAATTTTTATTTATATCGTAGTGTTTTTTGTAATTTTATTTACAGTTTTGATTATTATTGTTTTATGTATTCATAATTATTTGAATGATTACAAATATTTTTTTGGTGAAAACATTAAAGATGTTGGTTTTTGTTATTTTTAATTAATTTATATTTTATTCTTGCTTCAATCAAGATTTTATTACTACAGTTTTTCTTAATTCGATATAAATAGTCGTAAGTGCTGAGGGAGTTTTTTTTTCATGGAAAACATGGAGTAGCATACAAATTCATTCTTGACATGATGTGTATGATATGTTATTACTTACCGATCAGAATGAAATATTTATTTAGAAAAAAAAAAAACTTTTTTTTAAATCAAAATTTTAACAATGATCAATATTAGTACTTTTTTCTTGAAGAATCTAATAAAAAGTCCTACCAAATCTACAAGCCAGTGAAACGAAGTTTGGTAAGATTTTAACTGATATTATTTGTTTAAATCTCATCTTAAAACTATAAAAAAAATTTAATTTTAAAATTATTCATTTAAATTTTTCATCTAATTTCATACTAAATTAGTCTATTTAGGACAAATTTTATTTTTAAATAATGATAAATAATCTATGGAAACTTAAGAAACTTGTTCCTAGATTTTAATGGGCTTTGACAAAAAATACTTGATTAAAGAATTTACCTTCTTGGTACAAGATCCACTTAGTAAGTAAGATGGTTGTTAGATTTTGCGTAAGTATTAAAGATTCAGACGTATAAAAATTTTTATATGGATTTGAAAACTAGATCGTGGATACCGGTGTTGTTTGGTGGTTGGGTTTCAATTAACCACACTTCTCAGCAGTGGTCGACCTAAGATTGTACAAGACTACACTTCATTCA
>JAAAKQ030058179.1:2301-15938 GCA_010016005.3 Zanna intricata
TATATATATATATATATCTAGACGAGTCTATGACTCTGTAATTAAATTTAAAGTTTGAACATAGTGATTATACCTGGAAAAACGTAGCACTATTGCTGTTACAAATTGTTTCAATGGATGGTTGTTTTAATGGATTGCAGCAACAACCGGATTATGTTCCTTGCCGCCGAAAATAAACTTTACTATCACCAAACCCGTTGTGCAAATCAAATTTAGAAACAACTTGCAGTATTTCAAATTAAATTTTCGAAAAAAAAGGTCTGATGTCTTTCTCGATATTTCTTTCGATTATCATTATTTAAAGGTGCGTCGAGTACGGGGCGGCGGTTCAACCACTCAGCTACTATCAGTGTCACTGTGTGCGATGTAACACGCCACGATTGCCTAATTCTGTTTCCTGTTACTCGACTTAAAAAATTAAAAATATGAGGCAGTACGGTCACCTCCTCGTGGTGTTTGTCGGGTAACGCTAAGATCCTGCAAAATATGTTTTTACCTGTACAATGAAAAGCTAATCTTAAAAATTGCTTTAGCAATTTTTAAGATAGAGGCCGACTATTCGGAAACCCATACTACTTCATATTACTCGAAAGTTTTGAGTTCTGTGCTGACCAAACTTTTAATCTTTTAATTTAAAGTCTTTATAAATGGAATAGGCTTTAACTGTAATTTACCAGTCACAACCATGTTGATAATGAACAAGAAGGATTGGAGCCCCAGGGCAAGACGGCTCGCTGAGGCAATGATGAAATTAAAAATAGTGGTGATGATTATAATACATACTATTAATTTAAAATATAAATACAAGAAACACTATTAAATTAATACGTTAGAATACTAAATAATTATATTAAATACGAGGGTCGTTCAGAGAATTCTCAGCTTCTCAGCATGACAAAGAAATCACAAGATTTTTTGAATGTTTTTTTATTTTTCAGCAGTCATTTTGCAATCTGATACATTTACACGAACCCTCAGTATAATGCACGATTATTACCAACTTTGCAAAATAAACGGTTGTTGTTGTTACTTTGATTTCATTTGAATTGAATTTCGTCCAGCGAGTCAGCTCTTCAGACTTGAAAAAAGATTTCGTCGGGTTCCAAATCCTTTCGCACTTCAAAGTGCATGAGCACTTTCTTATTGGCCAGATGTGGACTTTTTTTTCTGTTTAGCCTACGGAACTACCGTAAGGTATTACTTCAGAGGATGATATATATGAATGTGAATGAAGTGTAGTCTTGTACAATCTCAGGCCGACCACTCTTGAGAAGTGTGAGGTGTGGTTAATTGAAACTCAACCACCGAAGAACACCGGTATCCACGATCTAGTATTCAAATTTGTATAAAAGTAACTAATTACATTTACTAGGATTTGAACCTTAGAACTCTCGGCCTCGAAATCAGCTGATTTGCGATGTCGCGTTAACCACTAGACCAGCCCAGAGGGCAGATGTGGACGTTTAGCCTAAATAAAGTGTCAAGTTTCATGAAAACAGTTCTGTTGTTGTCTGGTTTAATAAAAAGTTAAATATTATTTTTTAAGAATAAAGCTACTATTACTTTTAACTAATATTAGAAATTAATAACCGCAGGGCGAATACAATTACTAGCATTTTACTCATTATGTTACTATTCATTTTAGTTCCTGAATTCAATTTTCTTCTAAAATAAATATACATTTTTTTTTTCTTTTCATAAAGATTAAGTTACAAGCAACATATTTTTTCTTAAGACAAGTTTACAGAACTTCTGCCCCCCTAAGATGTTTCCTAATATGCTTAGCTACATCAAGCAGCCAACCAATTTTGACTGAATGACCAACCTTGCAGCATATTCTTCTTCTTTGGAGGATATTTGAAAACACAAACTTTTAACAAATTGCTGAAAATCATGATGGGTAAAATATGCAAAATAGAGTTTCTTAGCGTTTACAAAAGGATGTTATTAATAAAAGTACATTACATTTAAATGATTATATGCAAACAATTTGTTCTTACATTCAAAAATTAAATACATGAAAGAATTTACATCAATTACAATTTACAAGTCTTTCTTAACTTTAAGCTGGAAATCTTTTTTTATCCCCTACTTAGCACCGGTGAAATCTACCTCCGCCTTCCGAAAGGAATTTTTTTGGTTCCTTAGATGCTAAAACGCCAAGATTTCGTGAAAACCGTATATATCCAAATTGGACAGATTACAACAATACTTTTTCTTCTTCAGCTATAGCGCAACGGGACTTATTGTTGAAATTACGTTATTTTATGTATAACTGTTTTATAAATTATTATTATAATTTAATTACAATACATATATATATATATATATATATATGTATCCCCGACACAGCTCCGCCCACGCTATATGGTTATTTGTGTTTACCGTCACGGTCATTTTTTTTTTTTTTTTTTTTTTTTTTATTTCTAGGCAAGTAATCAGAAGCAGGGGCAGCCAGCGCGAGGCATACAATAAGTGACAGTGGCTGTGTTGGTTAAGCCGCCGCGCCGCACACCCCTTACAAAATCGAAAAAAAAACCCCGAAAATGATTTTTAATTATTTATCTGAAGAGTATTTACAAGCTCAAATCGAGACTTTGGAACATTGCAAAAAACAATATTTTTATTTTTTCCCTAAAACTGAATGGCTTCAATGCCATCTCTACACATAAGACATTTTTTGGAGCCGTTTTCCAAGATTTTATACAAAAGAAGTCTTCAAATGTACGAACGAACCTACATGCATTCATACATTTTATAGAAATTTTTTAAAATACTTTTTTGTTTTCTGAACTACCAGGGGTCTTTAAACGTCGAAAATTTGCTAAAACCCCGATTGATATACTTTATAGCTATGGTGCAGCAGCAATAAAACCACAACCCGAACGGGAAAATTTTTTGAAAAGTCTTTCAGCAACAATAAAATTTCAATTTTACAATAGAATACGGCTAATATTTTAAAAATTTCATACAAAATATCACCTGTTTGTATTTAAATATATACATCTCCAAAAAAAAGGAGGAAAATATAAAATATTTATACATAAAATTTACAATAGCCTAACAAAATCTAGTTGATTAAAAAAAATCTTTTTTAACAAAAAACAAAGACATTTATGATAATAACAATTATTATATAAGTAATACAGAGCGCATCTAGTAAACTTATCTCCACTGATTACCATCAAATTCAATCATTACGAAATAACTAGTCTGAATAACTATCGACTTGATAATCAAGAAAAAACCGCTAGAAAGAATGCATAATTCGGACAGCAATTTTAAAACGAGTTTGATTTGTTTTTCCACAAATTATACATTAACTACATCATCTCTCTCACTATCTCACACAAACACAGAAAGCTACCTTTCTGTAGGATAAGATCATATATATGAATTCTTCTTTATAATCGTATGCAAATATAATAAAAAGCAGTACAAGATTTAACATTTTGTTATTTTTATCAAGTCTGCCACTACGTTTTGGCTTTTCTTAAAAGAAATTAATATTTAAAAAAATATTTTCTTAAAAAAAAAAATTGAACTGCCTAAAACAACAGAGATTCAAAGGGACCAACAAAGCAAGAAACCTGCGTCCAAAAATTTCCAATACATTATTTGTTAGGCATTTCATACGACATAATTTAAGATTTTTTTTTCATGCGTTTGATAAAAGCGGAAATGAAATCAAGTTACGATTGAAAAGTAATAAAAAATAAACTTCTTAGACGTTTTGGTGATGGTAAAGTTTATTAATAAAATTTAATCGGAAACAAAAATTGGGAAATAATACAAGAACACCATCAATTTATTTCGTATTTTGAAGCAATAATATAACACACATATCGCTGAAAATAATTATGACTACACAAACCCAAACTAGTGTTTTATTATATATTTTACAATAAATCTGCTCTTTCACCATGTAAATATAACTACAAACTCATATTCATCATTAGAGGAGCCGTTCTTTAATGTCCGTCCTCTACAGAGGAGGCTTCCCCCCCCTCCCGGGACACTGATGCGGTGTGGGAGTGGATGCGTCGGGCTATGCCGAACATCTCGGCATAGCCTGTTCAACACTGATCTTAAGGATGTCGTCGAACGGGCCGAAGACACGCTGGACGTGCTAGAAAAGATAATGAAAAACGTGCAAGAACCAAGAGCGAGCAAGAGGAGGCTGATCCTGTCATCTTGCTATACGCAGTCCCAGCATGGAAGGAGTTACTGTCAAGGAAAAGAAACATCAGGATGCTAGAGTCCCTCCAGCGGATAGCAGCTATACAAATCATCTTGGCATATCGTACGATATATGGTGCTGCACTAAAGGTGATAACCGGGGTGTCGCCGATAAAGCTGAAAGCGGAACAAGAGTGCATGACAAAAACGGGTGTCAAATGGAGACTGCTGGAGCATTGGCAGACAGCCCGGGAGGAATCTAAGAAAGGAGCGTGGAGATGAAAGCTAATACCGCGGATAGCTGCATGGACGAGGAAGAAGCAGTGGGAAATAAATTACTACTTTACTCAGTTCCTCTCCGGCCACGGGGAATTTAAAAGAAGAACCCCCAGGTGACTGTACTGCAGGTAGGAAGAACACCCCAGAACATACCTTCCATAGGTGCGACAGGTGGATGGAGTTACGGGCTGAAGGGGCTCACGCTAACACTGTAACTCACATGCTACGAGGACAGAAAGAATGGGATACAGTAGATAGAATGGTGGCCAACATCCTCAGATAAAAGGAAACTGCTGGCAGGGAATACGGCGACGAGTACTGAGCTGATAGCAAAGAAAGGAAAAAGGACGCGATGTCCCGTGTGAATCAAGGATTAAGTATATCACTATTATAGTATTGTGGCTGCACTAAAGTGCACACACGTACACATGAGGAGACAGAGGATAATTTCTACTAAAAACTAGAACGGAGAAACAACATCCAGCCGAAGGGTTGGAAGAGACACCAGAAGGGAAGGGTTAGCTAACTCAACGATAATTGATAAAACTGAAGATTGAAGAAGGAGGTGGGAGAGGGTGCAATGTTCCATTAAAAAAAAAATTGGCGCAAAAAAAATGAGGTGAGCGCGAGGAAGCCAATCGTGGCGACGTCTAGAGCCAGGGAGGCAGCCCAATTTCTAAGGATGCCTTGGGCCGCGGCACACGCCAGTGTCCTGGATCGGGGTACTTCCGGTGAAACATGGGGGCCTCTCCAGAGTTTAGAGGGTCGCGCACCGGGAGGGGGGGCTGGGTGTGTGCAACGCATACTCGTCCCCAGGGAGGGATAGGTGTAGGGCCAGGGTGGGTAGCTCCCCTGAGGAGGGGCTCTTTGGCACGCCAGAAGAGTGGTGGCGGAGTGCTCCGATGAGTCAGGGGGGCTCCAAGACAGGGAGGGAGGCAGGTCAATCTGGTGCGACACTCCGCGGCGACTGCGTAATTCCTAAAAGCGGGTCCAGTTGCCCAAGCGGTGTAAAAAAGAGGAGTCTGAAGCAGTCGTTCTGCTCATGTTATTTTAATTAATGTTTGTTTTGTTGTTTATTTCACTTTACTTTTATTTCATAACCGATTAAATTCGTCCTCATCCAAAAATCAGGCGTTTTGGGGAAAACAGATTTTCATTTACAGATCATTTCGCAAACAACAACATGAACCATGATTTTATTTCAGAAGGAAATAAAACTTAATAAAAAAATTTAATTTGCATTTAAAAAAAATAATTAATAAAATAGAGATTAGAGATGTATTAATATTTTTATTAAGAAAAAAAAAACCAACTACTGAAAAGAGATATGGTCCTACTATTGTAAAACAATTAAGAATACATGGTAATATATTTCGAATTTTTATTTAAGAAAGAATAGACACTAATCATAAAGTAATAAATGCTTATTCATTACTTTCGGTCGCACGGGGGGGGGGATAGATATCAGAGATGAAACTGAATTTTATTTACGTTTTGAGGAATGAGGAGTACAAAAATATCATTCACTTAAAATATATTATTTCTTTTTATGGCTTCTGCGTAAACTTTGTTTTCGCAGAAGCCATAAAATCACTCGAGGATCAATTTCATTGAAATTTTGATATGCTGCAGTAGTGAATTTGAAGTTGTGCATGTGAAAATGTGATGAAGATTGTTTGAGTCATACCTGAGTTATCCAAAATTTTAAGTCGATAAAAGTCAACATAACCTCAATTTGTTTATGTCGATTTTGAATTGATGCTTGCGTGTCGGGTCTACTCGTTACTTTTAATTATTTCATTATATTAAGAATATAATAATTTTAATTTTCTTTTAAACAGAAAAACATATTTTGATATTAAATAAAAATATGACGTGGGCAAATGATTCGTATTTAGTACGATATCGGCTTCCCCCACAATTATTTAACAATACAATCACGGTGGCTAATTAAAGTGAGAAAATGATTCGCAAATAACCAACACGATATCAAACTTCTTCACAATAATTTATTTAATACAACAAAACAAACAAACATTTACAACGCTTAACAAAATCTTCTACTTGAAACAATTTGTACTTCGCGCAATGTTTCCACTAACAACTACGTCACACTAATGAACCACGAAATGAACCAATGCACGGGTCTCTCAACCCGTATATATACAGTTAGCTTGTCTTTCTAGAAATAAGTATATTATATTCGCTTCTATTACAAATATCTTCATTATTTACAAATACAATTAACTCTAAACAATATAAATAGTTACTTTAATTACAAAACTAAACTTTATAAATGTCAATTGTCAAATAAAAATTCATTCCTAAGTAAAAATAATTTAAAAAAAAAATACAACTTTGCTGTTTCTAGTAGAAATCTCGTACTTTTTAGAAGGTTCGAAATCTGATTACACATAACAAATACCGAATTATTTAAATACTATTAACATACAAATAAATTAATATTAAATATAGAAATGAAACAATATCCACAAAATATTATTAACATAACAATTTAACAATGTTCATCATTTTAAATAGTTTAAATTTATTTTGTGGACTTCAATATATTTGGGGAGTCATTTAATTGGTTTTATATATTTCTTGCAAAAATTATACAAAAAAAAATTGTTTATAAAATAAAATATACTTCTTGCGTATAATGTTATTATGAGGTAAAGGCTTCAACTCATCAAAAACGAAATAACACAATAAATAATATTTAATTTAGACAATACTACAGTAAAACAAATAAAAGAAAAGTGGATTACAATACAACAAAATGACCTTGAAATACTGAAGAAATTGTGTCGAACGTAATATCATGACATTTTGTTTTTAAACTAAACAATTTTTTTTAATAAAACGCTGATAAAATTATCTCACTAAAACACTCACAAAATTATAATTGGATGAAAAAATATCCGATAATAAGCGTTTAAAAATACAAACTGTAAATATGAATTCTCAGTACATTACACGTAATAGCAAAAATAAATAGCAAAAAATCAATTAAATTAAAAAAAATAAAAATAGACAAAAAAAATCTATCGTAAATGAAAGAAAAGTCAACAAACAGAAATGAAATTTATGAAATGGCAACAGCACGAAACCAACGCTCATTAAACCGATAATCATAACATTCAAGAAAACTAACCAATGAACAAACAGCCTTTTTACAAACCAATAAATTTTAGTTTAAATTTACGTAAATAAAAAGCGAATTTATATTTCGAAAACGATTTCTATTTTTGTTTTAAAGCTGTAAACTCATTTCCTATTCATGATTTATTAAAAAATATTACTTACTACTGCTTATAATTCATATTTAAAATTAAAAAAGAGGGAAAGAAAAGTAATATATATTATAAAACAAAAAATAGCCTTAAATGAAATAATCTTACGCAAAAGTATAGTATTGCTAAAGTTTTTCCTTCTATATAAATATATGCTTTGTCGTTTTACCGTAATAACTATATAACCAGCCACTACAAAACTATCCTACAGCAATGTAAATAATAAAATTTAATATAGGTCGCACAAGAAACTTTTCAACCAATAATACATTTAAATTTAATTTAAAACATTTTCTTTTATAACACTACGTAACTGACCAATTTTTAAATAATACGAATTAAGTAAATCTAAATTTCTTCTTTTAAGGGTAATTAAATAATTAGAATATTGAAATTTTAAATTAATACCTTTCAAATTGTTATTTTATTCTGTACTGATTTTTAACGCAGTTAAAAAACCTAATTTAAGTTATTCATAACTATTAATAGTTTAAGCATAATATAAAATCTAACTACCACTTTTTTACGCATCAATTTAAAATTCTATCTTACTTTTTTCTTTGCGATATTTTTTGAAGTTTACAGACAAATGTTGGAAATTATATTTCTACTTTTCATAAACAGAATACCTTCTGTACTGAAGGTATATAATACAGAAGGTATTTACACAATACCTTGTAGTGAGGTACAAAGGTACTTAAGTTTCATTTAAATAATGAAACTTGCCGGCCTCCGTGGCGGAGTGGTAGCGTCTCGGCCTTTCATCCGGAGGTCCCGGGTTCGAATCCCGATCAGGCATGACATTTTTCACACAAGCTACAATTCATTCATCTCATCCTCTGAAGATATACTTAACTGTGGTTCCAGAGGTTAAACAAAAAAAAAAAAAAAGAAGTAATGAAACTTAAATTATTAAGTTTCATTAATAATTTTCCTATAAGGGAGAGGTAGGCCTCTCCAAGAAAGGGAGCTAGACTATTTCTATTTTAGGAAGATACTTCCATAAGTGACAGAATTCTGGGAAAGTAAAAGATTGTCCTGACAGAATTTCCCTGAACTTATTCTTGGGCGACTTAAATTCCTGAAGGAAAAACAACTTTTTTTGCAGTATAATAATATATTTAAACCGGCAAATGCTAAGTTATTGATGAACAATTTACTGTCCCATTGGATTAAACATTCCAAAAGATTGGAAGAGGGGATTAACGTCCTCTACTTTCGGAGAAGTTTTCCTCGAGGGAATTTATTTATCTCGTATTCTGGTTTTTTTGAAAGTACATTGGCTTTTTCACAATTTTTCTTTTCCCTTTCCCTTGACCCCTTTCGATGGATATAATTCATTATTGGTTATGTAAAAGCAGGTTGTAAAGTTCTTCTATGTTGAGGATGCCGCAACTTGACAAGTTGATATGATTTCGAAATTACCCGGTAAAGGAAGCTTCGGAACCACCGTTAGGTTACATCTTCAGAGGATGAGGTGAACGAATTGTAGCGTGTGTGAAAAATGCCATGCCTGACCGGGCTACGGAGGCCGGCATGAAGGAAGCTGTCTGTGGACTGATTAACGGAATTAATCCCCCTTTTCTTAATGCAATTTATATCATTTTACTAACAAATTTAACAAATGCACATCTATTTATAAAGTACTTGTATAAAAGTTGCCATAAAATCAAGAGAAAAAAAAATGTTTCTTTTTTCGCAAAAAAGTTGTTTTAATTAAACCATACATGGCACACCAGATATCGTACAAATAACCATTATATAAGGGGGAACATAAGTATTAATGTTCCTATACAACCCTTTTCTTTTTATCCTTTAGGCAACAATTAGTATCCCTAAATATCAACTTGTTTTTTAAGTGCACACGTTACCTTTATTATTAAAAAAAAAAAAAAATGTAATAATATAATAGAGTCGTCCGAAACAAAAAAATATCATCTATAAAACATCTGACGCTGATAGAAGAACAAAACAATATAAAGTTTCATAAGCGCTCATCAAAAACCAATAACCGGAAGTAACACGAGTAATACAGTATTACTGGTAGTTCCTGCCTTAAAAAAAATAATAATAAAAATATAAATAACAAGAACAAATAAAAATTAACCAAAGATTTCAATCGTACAACTACCAAGTTCCAAGAAGTAAATTTCTATTGAACATAAACAAAGCGGTTCTATGTTCATTATTACCCCACCAAGATTTATTATTTTAAAATTATGCAATTAACTTAAGAAAAAAAATTGTTTTTATTAATAACACGAGTCGAGATAGTACGCTACAATGTCGTAATTAATGAAAAGGCAGGCGGCTGGAATGTCGTAGTATTATGTTAATAAAAATTAGATAACTTTTACTGCTCTTATTACCAATGTAATTAATTTACGTTGAAAATAAACTAATAAATTACAACAATGCAAACAATAAAATAATTTTCTTTTTTTCATCTTTATTATATAATTATACACGCATTTTTGTGCAATATATCATTAAAAAAAAAAAATTAAAATAAAAAAACTATCATATCATAGATCACAAACAATAAGTTTGTCTTTGATGAGTTTCATTTAAAAAAACCACTAAATGGAGAAAAAATTAATAGTTTTATAAAATAAATCTAGTTCTTTTCTTATCTGAAAAAAAAAAACATGTCAATTAAAAAATAGCAATTACTACGTTTTTTTGCTTTTTAACAAACATTTCATACCGATTAAAAACTATTTAAAAATTCATTTGCTCAAAAATATTCACCTTCATAGCGTTTATACTTTATTAAAAGAAATAGTTCCAGCTTGTTTAACAGAAGGAAACTCCTTCGATTGAAATTTAAAATAATTTTGTGAAAGTTGTCTAACAGAAATTTGGTAATCTTCCGTAATCAAGAAATACTATAATTTCAGTTTTCAGCTAGTTCATTCACATTCATACACATCACCCTCATTCATCCTCTGAAGTTATACCTTACGGTAGTTCCGGAGGCTAAACAGATAAAGAGAGAGAGAGTTTTCAGCTAGTTGACCTTAAATCATGCCGGCCTCGGTGGCGCGAGTGGTAGAGTCTCGGCCTTTCATCCGGAGGTTCCGGGTTCGGGGAAAAAAATATAAATATTTCACCTTAAATCATGATCCATAGAACAATGTTCTGCAAGAAATTGAAGATTTTAGAATTTTAATTAAACTTTTTTTTCCTTATAATACGTTCACGTTTATTACAACCATTGTGGGTAAGGTATTTGAGATTATCTTTTTTTGGCTCATGTCTTTTTTTTAGTTATTACATTGTGTTAATTACTGATTTATTTTTTATTTAGGAAACCAAAAAAGCGGCAATTCAGGAAGGATTTTTTGAAATAAATCGCGATCGCTATGGACGGTGACACCACATGCCAACTTTGCAACATACGAATCTCTCTCTCTCTTTTTATCTGTTTAGCCTCCGGAACTACCGTAAGGTATTACTTCAGAGAATGAATGAGGATGATGTGTATGAATGTAAATGAAGTGCAGTTTTGTACAATCTCAGGTCGACCACTAATGAGAAGTGTGGTTAATTGAAACCCAACCACCAAAGAACAGCGGTATCCACGATCAAATATTCAAATCTTATCATTCCTCTATTTGTACCACACCGCATTTTTAATATAGTGTTTCGCTAATTTCCATATACTTTCATTATTGTCTGTGTTCAGACTCCCTTTTTTTTTTATACAAAATTTTATAAATAATTAACTGTTTGGTGGACAAAATTTCTCAGTAGTTTTGCAATTCCCCGATATGTCCGCCATTCGTTCGAAATAACTGTCGATAAGCTTTTATAATTTCTTATTATAGGCATTAAAGTTTGTGCGTTTCTGTTTGGCACAGTGAAGAAAAAACTTTTCTTATTTTTTCGGTAGTAACCACAAAAGAGCCGCTACTGAGGCAGTATATGCCTCAACGTTATGTTTTCCTTGTGTGAAAATATTCTCGTCAATTTCAACTTTCACATCGGGTCTGTTAATTTGAAATTACCAACGGTAAAAATTTATTGTTACTTTGAATTTGAAATTTTAATTTGAATACAAACTTCGCGCGTTTAGTTATTCCGATCCGCAAAAGTGTTGCGGTTGACTTCTAACTCGTGTTCCAAAACTTGGCTGATGTTATGTCCTTAAATAACCATAAATAAAGAATATTATTTTTTGAAATGGTATTTTAGAACCGGTCAGAAATGAGTTTTGGTACAACAGTTTAAATTCTGCACACACATCCCCGGCGCACGTCCACCGGTCTGGGGCACCTATTCATAAAATCAAGTTGTGCCCGCCCTTCATATCAACGCGAATCGTGCATAATGCCGTGTTTCAAGAAAAACTAAGCATTTGTAATGCGTTCAGCTAAACGCACAAAACTCATAATAGACGACAAAACCAGGAAAAGATTCTCGCTTATTTGATGACTAGCAGATTAACCGGTGTAGCCAGAGAATTCGTTTCTATTCGAGTAAACTTGGAGTCTTAAATGGTACGGGATTATCGGCTTAGCGACACCGAAATCTTTGAATTTGATACAAATATCGGTTGTTTTTTTTAATTATTTTTACATGTCATTCCCTTCCCAACCCCCACACCGAGGGTTGCAGGGAGTGTCCTACCACCAAAATATTTTTTCCAGATAATAAGTCATATGTGTACAAAGTTGATATTGCTCCACATGTCCCTGCGTTATGCTGGAACACATACATACATCCATTTATAAATATATAGATATTAAAAACGGCTATATACGGATCGGTATGAACACGCGCAGTATACATGGACGAGGACGTGGACATGCATATACAACATGTACAATGACTCACTATTTGATTCATAAATACAATAACACATTTTAATAAAATAATCAGAGAATTAATAAATTCAATATTGCTACTAAATAATTAATAACGACGTTTCTTTATATATAACGGAGGAGTAAGCAAATTCGATTAATAATTTTCATCGACTGAAATTTTTAGCAAAATAAACGTTGAACGTTTAAAAAAAAAAAAAAACACTATCTAAAGGGAAAGAGTGTTTTATTTGAGTGTTTCAAGATGATTGACATGAAATGAAATGAACGATTCCATTATTAAACTTTAAGTTCTTTTGTTTTACTTTATATGAAACGCAATATGAAAATATGAATGAAAATGAAAATATGAAAGAAAATGAAGAATAAAAAAATTAATTACAAACATAACAGTAATTTAAATAAACATAAATAACTGCATTAAATTACTCGTCTACTTACGACAATAACAATACCATAAAAATTTATATTAAATAGCCGACATCTTGATGACAAAAAATTTGACCCGATTTTGATAAATAAAATACTAAAAGAAATTCTCTATTTTTTTACTTTTCTGACATCATAGCTCCATAGCTATACTACACGATGAAAAGTACGGTAGTAATCAATCAAAAAATGGATTGTGGTTTTTTTTTTTTGTTCATTTCTTGACGTTTCATGACCCAGGGACCACAAAAAGAAAAAAGTGGAAGGTAATGTTAGTACTGGCGTGTTTGAAAAGCTCGATAACTTTTGACTGAATAAACAGTTTTTGATGAAATTTGGCACAGACACTCGTGTGTATGGAGCAATTCGTTGGTAAAAGTCTGGAACCAATATATTCAGAAGGTGAGGTAGCTAGTTTCTTTTAGGATATAATCCAACTTTATATTACACTCAGTACATGTATACATATGTTTATTTTACCATTAAAAAAAAAAATTTTCCCCAATTCTCCCCTGCTCCAAAAATCGAAAAATTTCAATTTTCTTCACGACTACCCAAAAAGGAGTTAAATGTATTTTGGATGTATGTATATATGTTTGTCCTACCGTAACAGAACAGCTGAACC
>JAAAKQ030058190.1:0-12966 GCA_010016005.3 Zanna intricata
TTATTTTAAAAAATTTAATCAATTATACCTGTATCTTTGGAAGAACAAATCCTGAATCGTGTTGAAGCATAAGATGAAATTTTTTACCGAATGCTGTAAATTCATATTGCGGATGCGGATCCCAAATAGAAGCCATTTTATGACGGAAATGTCCTGAATGATGACGTATTGGGGGATTTTCTTGTGGGAGTTCCGCTGAAAATAAGAAAAAAATACAAATAATACATTATTACACAAAAATAAAAATAAATTATATTAAAAATATACAAAATAATTCGAAACTTATATAGAAGAATCTCTAAATTTTACAGTTACTCTACCGTATATATTTATTCTATTATCCTACTATATTGTGGAGCACGCATTAGAGAAAAAAAAAAAAAAGAACAAAAAACTTAAACGTAAATCCCTATTGAAGTTCTATTTTTGTTATACTATTTGTAAAATAAATAATTGGTATTATTTTTTCTCTCCCTCAATTTTTTTTCTGTTTCAATTTAACATCTCTTAAATACAACATATATCCGTTACCAGGCCATTTAATTTATTTTAAATATGATTCGGACAGACTGATCTTTTAAACATATAATTTACCATTTATTAAAACTACTTTTATTAAATTATTAAGAGCTTAAACAATATAAAAATTATTCATAATATTACAAGGCTTTTTATGTATTAAATTTTAAAATTAAATATGTTAATTTCAGTCAACAAATAATTTGTTAAAAACCTTTATTATAATAATAATAATAATAATTAAATATAAATAAATGAGGAAAAATTGTAAATGTACAAAAATAATTTTAAAATAACATAATTATTCAATAGGTATATTGAATTAAATACTTCAAATTTTGTATGCTAATTTTTTTTTTTAATACTGGTAAAATATGTTAAATTATTTTTCTAAATTAACAAAAAACCTTAAAAAAATTTATATATATATATATAAAGGCCTTGGCATTAAAATATTATTTTTACACATATATAAAAAATATATAATAATAATTTTATGACTACAAT
The DNA here is from genome assembly GCA_010016005.3 of Zanna intricata. Classification (NCBI taxonomy): domain Eukaryota; kingdom Metazoa; phylum Arthropoda; class Insecta; order Hemiptera; family Fulgoridae; genus Zanna; species Zanna intricata. Next base: position 1,027 of record JAAAKQ030058190.1, read on the forward strand.
ATTCATTCCGGTAATTATGCAATAATAGTAATAACTAACTTGCTTATTATTCATGTTACTTAAAATGCGTAAAAATGTAATTAATGGTAAGAAAAAAGTTGATGACTTTTAAATTACTTAGGTTGTAACAATATATATATATTTTTTTTAATTATTATTACAAAAATTCCATTATTCTCAGAATTAAAGATACATAATATCAAAATCTTGTCATGTTCAAATACATGAAATTTTACATTTCCTTGAAAAAGAGTTTAGGGGCCAGTAAGATAAATAAATATAGAGGTGTGTGCAAAAAATATTAATTAATTTAGACTTGCTTAAAAAAAAAAATATATTAATCATATGAACATTGGTTCATATACAGAGTGTCCCACGAATCATGTCCCACATTTTTGATTTAGTATCACTCGTCTATTCCCCACCGATTCTATTAAAACTTAAAAAAAAAAAAACCTTTTAACGAAGATTATTAAAAATGTTCCGTGAATATTTCAAAACTCCTAGCATTTATAAAAACAAAATGTCAGCTTTCAAATAAAAACATCAATTTTAGTGTGTGTGTGTGTGTGTAAACCGTGCGTCCTACAAAGACGTATACACTTTTGGTATAATATCACTTGTCGATTCCCTCACTGATCCTATTGAAACTTTACAGACCTTTTAATGAAGGTTTTAAAAATGTTCCATGAAAATTTCAACCTTTTCGGATTTATAGAAACAAAATGGCGGCTTTCAAATAAAAACATCAATTTCAGAAAAACCATTGATAAAATACCAAAATAACTGATAAAAATGATTAAAACAAATAAAAAATTAGAACTAGAATAATTATAGACATTTATATAATTAATCATGGCTATGACTAATTATTAACTAGTTTAATTTTATTTGAACAGCTGTTTAATAATACATCCATCATCTATTTTTAATCGTTTTCACCAGCTATTTTATAATGAATAAAAAAAATATGTCTAACATAGGTACAGTGTTGGGACTAATTTTATTGAATTTTTCAGGATAAAAAAAATAAGAAACCATAACATTTACCGCTAAATTTTGGTTCCCAGAATTTCGATGACGTGTTATTTAACGGGAGGAACTGAAAACCGGGCGAAATCTTTCGCTAGCCGTAACTTGCTAACAAATGTATACAAGGTGATTCAGTAATAAACGGAGACACTTCAGGAGGTGAATTTACTCGCAAAAATAAGAAAAAAGTTCATTTAAACATAGGTCCCGTTATCGCGTTGTTAGCGTGTTACAGCTGGCGAAGGATATCGCCCGGATTTCGGTTCCTCCGTTACAATGAAGCCATACTGAAATTTGTAGGCCGTTAATTAAAAAGTATAAAATTTAGTAAATTTTAGGTAAAATGAACTGAAAAATTGAATAAAACAGACCTTTAACTGCAGTAATTTTTACTATATCTGACGAAATACGCAAAAATCGGTCTCGATAAACATGTTTTGTTTAGGTTTGACGTGCATTAATTCTGTTAAATAGGCAAAAATTACGTAAACTTATTAAACAAAACTTGTAGAGAACTTAATTCTGAAAAAAATGACGTAAAATAGGCCAGTAACAAAACAAATACAAATTTTGAAAAAAATAGTTTTTTATTACACAGAAAAAAAAGAAATGTAAACAAAAAATAAATACTGTATAAATAAAAATTTTAAATCACACAGAAAGTCCTTGTAATACTTGGTAACACTCAAAGAAATCAAAGCAAGTACAAAAATTCAGTTAGAGAGATAATACTGAAGAAGTAATACAAAAAATACAATTACTGGTGCAATTTATTCAAAATACCCTCCATCACAGTTTATACAACATTATGCTCTAATTAAAATTATTTCAATGGAATTTGTATTTCATCACGTTTGTTTCGAATAAGTTCAGCAGCGTTATGAATTCTTATCAGTAACTCTTCCCTTGTATTAACTGTTGCTTCGATAAGTATTAACTATTTTAGATCATTGGGGTCCCCCCAATTCGACTGCAAGCAACACAACTACGACGAATATATGAAGGTATGTCGCGAACAGAAACAAGGGAGCTTATGCTACAGAAGGTGGGAAACCACCAATAAGGGACCCTGGACCAGAAGGTTTATTACCAGGATGAAATCATGGAACCGAAGGGAATTCGGAGAAGTGGGATACTATATCACCCAATTCCTCTCCGGACATGGAAACTTCGCGGCATACCTCCATGGATTCGGGAAGAAAGAGACTCCGGAGTGTGAGTATTGTGAACAAGCAGATACACCGGAGCACAAGATGATCTTTGACTGTGCACGTGGGATGATCAAGTGAGACAACGGATGGGGCTGACATGGCTCACCGCGGATAACACCGCGGTGTTCCTAATTTCCAAATTAGGATCACTTTGCACAACAGTAGCTTGTTAGATACGTACAACTGCAATTCCACGCGGAATTTTTGAAAAAAAAAAAAAAAACAATTATTTGTTGAACAAAACTTTTTCCTAATTATATTGTAGTATATAATCAAAACTGTTACGAATAAAGTAACATAACGTATTATTATTATGTGGTTCTGTGTTTCTTTCCATACACATTATATTTATACATATTGTATTTCCATATACATTATATTTTGTCTTCCAATACCAATAACTTTATTGCAAGAGTTTTTAATTAGAAAAGGTAAATTTTTATGTGATAATTAATCAATTTATGAATGGAAATAAATCTGATAATTCAGATCCGATTTGTTCTCCATAATTACATTAAACGTAATACTAACTTAACCTTTAGATATCTAGGTCCAAAAAACATTAATTATTTTGGATTTAAAATAACTAAAAGGAATTAGTAAATTAGCAATTTTATTATTCTTTTTAACCATAATAGCTTATTAACAATATATAAAATGAAACATACGGAAAGGACGCATAAAAAAAAATCTGATATGGACACTACATGACTTCCTTGTACGAAAATCCAAAAATAATACGATCCGAAATTAAAATTTTCAATTAATATTAAATAATCAGATGTTTCACTAAATCTATTACATATACACAAATATAATAATGCCTAGTAAATTACTTTTATTATTGAATTATTATTTATTGCAAAAAAAAAAATATTTTACAATCACAGGTTAATAATTATTAATAAATCAGTCAGTATATTTAAATTAAAAAAAAAAGTTAAAAAAAATAAATTAAAGAAAAGAAAAGCAGATTAAATCTGTTTCGAACCGATGTGCCTTCCCCTTCTAAGATCCAAATATTTCATTAATTAAAATTTTATTTGGCTATAACTCTGGAACCAATGAAAATAAGTACCCCACTTATGATATTTCGTTGAAAAGCTCTCAATGAGGGTTTATTACTGCAATTAAGAAAAAGTCCAAAATCCAAATTTTTTTCGGATTTTCGGCTTTTCTTAGAATATTTTTTGGTTCAGTCGATTGCAATCAAAAGGGAGTTGCACAACTAGATGTACAAACAGTCCTACATCAAAAAATTTTAATATCCAACGGCTAATCGGTTTTGAGTTATGCGAGATACGTACGTACGAAATTAATCAAAGTGGATTCAGGGATGATCAAAATGGATATTTCCGTTGAAATCTGAAAACTGAAATTTTTTGCGATTTTTTACGATTAGTTCGCAATCCACAACCTACATCTAACTCAATTTATGATAAATTTTATATTTTATGTTCTTACGTTACATAGCTGTATTTTGTTACAAAGCTTGTTTTAAAAAAATTTTTTATCATAATGTTTTTCAATAACACATTAATTACGAGTATATTATTTGATGAAATTTGCGTTAAACAAATCGCTAACTATAGTATTTTTATTAGACCCTTGTTTATTTATTAATATGACTCAATATGTTGGATGTTTATTGTTTAAAACTTAGTAATATAATAAAACTGTCATTATAATTAATGATACGTCATTTATTGATCTTATCCAATTTTATCTTACTAGCTAAAACAAGAGCAGGAGGTCGTATTAATTCCAAGTAATACGACCCGAGGTCGTACAAATGAAAAACCTATTTTACAAAAAACTAAAATGTATCAAGATTGATGTAAAATTTTCTCTTTAATATAAAAATTTGGGATGAGTTATCTAGGTTCAATAAAATGATTTGCTTACATAAATTCTACTTTGTTTATAAATCAGCAGTTTTGCAATATAGGAAAAAAACAAATGATAAATTTATATTTATTTATTTTTAAAAACTACAAAATAGAATAAAAATATAAAATATTTGAGATGTATGAATTTAAATAAATTTTAAACAAGTGATATACATTCAAGCATTAGTAATAATTGTCTTAATCCAATGATCCTAAACCAGCTTATATTGCAGTTTTCAATTATTAACATTTTCAAAAATAGTTATTTAATAATAAAAATTTGATATCACTTCTAAGAAATATATTTCTCGTGAAAGTAATAATGATTAAACATTTAAAAAATTTAATGAGTTTAAATTTAATAATTATCTATTTTCATAATAAAATATTAATTATTAATAGATAATAATTTGTCTATATTTTGAATTTTTTTTTTTTTAAATAATTTAATTATTTTATATTTCTGGGTAATCTTCACGAGATAAGAAAAATACACATAAAAGTTGTATATTTTACCATAAAACATCTTCATGTTTTTATGATTATCAAATGTGTTTGTAAAGAAGCTAACAACAAGTAGTTATACTTTCCTGGTACTGGTTGTTTATTCTTATATAGCGGAAAAAAAAAAAATATAAAAAGTTTAAAAAATTAAAAAATCGATACGTTTATCTTTTTTCCCTCCCATCTCCAAAATCATCTCCAAAAAAAAATATTTTGATCTTACTACATTTACTATGTTAAATGGAAAAAAGTAAAAATTCCTCTCAAAAATGTACAACCTAAGAGATTTCTTTTTTGGGGTTGGAAACGAATTATGATTAAATTCTATTGTAATATTATTACTAGCTGACCCGGTGGTAATGCTTCGCTATTGTTAGATTTGAGTATGTGTATATATATATATATATATAAGTGTGTGTATAGATTAAATGAACACATTTGAAAGTTTCATATCAATTATTGTGTTTAATTAAAATTTGAATATTCATTATTATTTTTATGTTTTGGATTACATAAATTGTAATTACTGTTTTATTCAATTTTACCTTCACTGCAATGCTAGTAGTCGTTGGAAAATAACTTTTTAACGGAAAGAGGCTGCAAAATCATCACAATTAATACTGAACATTAAGAAACCAACCCGGTGGGTAGTTAATGGGTCTTACATGGGTTTTACACTGACCAAAATGTTGATATAAAGAAATTACAATACACTGGTAGCTTTTTTAAATTGAACAGCTTTAATTTTTATTTATTAATATTATTATTCTGATAAGCATGAGTTAAATGAACACAGAGGATCCAGGAGACAGAGCCTGTGACTAGACTTCAGCGGCTAAACATCCCCTGATCACGACGGGAAACGCAACTGACCATGTAGCACGGGCGAAGTCGCCACAGGGATGCTAGTACATATATACACAATATTACTATTAAAACATATATATACTGAACTTTACATCTATGTCTGACAGTTATTTAGTTAAGGATTAATCTTTATTTTTTTATTTTTTAATACACATTCTTTTAGATTTTATCTTGTAATTTTTATTGGTTGTAGCTTTATTCCTGGTTAAGGCTCTAGTGATTAAGCTTTAAGGTCTTCTTACCGAATGCCATACATTAAAAAAAAAATAATAATAATAATAATTAGTACGTTCTCTAAAATAATTAAAAATTAATTGAAATTAAAATATGTAACAGATTTTTTTTAAATTATAATGTATATCAGAAGTTTTTTTTTTTATAATAAATAAATCCAGTAGCTAGATTTATAAATTGATATATAAACAGACAATTAAATTTAAACTATTATACTCTGAGTATTAAAATTAGTTCGAAGTCTAATTTTAATAGCAGAATGAAAAAATAAACAAGGAATAGTACATAAATAGAAACGGAAGCTATAAGAGACAGAAGCAAGGCGTGACTTACGTTGTGCCCAGATGTCGCCGCCGTATAGGAGATTCTGTTCAAGAGGACCACCCGGGGATGTTTTCATTGGTTTTACTAGTTCAACTTCTTTACCATCTGTAACATACAATACACAATTCATAAATAAATAAATACATTGGAAACAATCAACAAACAATGTCTATTTTCTTCATGGTTGTTCTGACTTTGTTTTATAATGAAATACGAGAGGTACAAAATGATTAGTTGAAGATTAGAACATTAAATTTTTTTTAATTTTTTTTTTTTTTTTTTTTTTTTTTTTTTTTTTTAGTAGCTTTATTTCATCTATGAAAACATTGTTTTGTTTTTTCGTACAACATAATATATACTAATTACTTATTCCTACTCATATCATAACTGTACGAGTGGGTGTGCGCCCAAGCTGTATCCGAATGAATGAATGAATGAAAAATAATCAAAGGAAATTAACGATTCTACGACCAAAAAATTCTATTTACGCTACATTATTTTCATCTATCTACAATTCATCTAATTTTTATAAGAATGATATTTATTTTTTTCGAATAAAAAATAAATTAAACAAAAAAAAATAACAAAAACTTTTCAATCTTCTCATGTTGATTTGTTTGTACCGACGTTTGCTTAAAACCCAAAAACAACTAAGCCTATATTAATTATTCTTTTAATATTGTATTTGTTGAACTCAAGAAAAAATTAGTAATCTATCGAAATAACTTGAAAACTGGGTGTGTAGTTAAAGTTCTATACTCAGTATTTGTAATATTAGTTTCATTTTATCTGAAGCAATAGTACTGTAGTTACGTTTTTTGTTTATTTTTTTTTTTTAACCTCCGAAACTACCGTCAGATATATCTTCAAAGGATGAGATGAATGAATTTCAGCTTATGTGAAAAATGCCATGCCTGACCGGGATTCGAATCCGGGATCTCCGGATGAAAGGCCGAGACGCTACCACTCGCGCCACGGAGGCCGCCACTATAGTTCTTTTTCTTTTTTTCTGTTTAGCCTCCGGAACTACCGTAATGTATTACTTAAGAGGATGAATGAGGATGATTTGCATGAATGTGAATGAAGTGTAGTCTTGTACAATCTCAGGTCGACCACACCTGAGAAATATGGTTAATTGAACGGCACTATAGTTACGTTATGGAAACGTAATTACACTTTATGGAAACCTATATTTCTTTACATCAATCAAGTTATCAAAAGTAGGTATAAGTTATCAATAAGTTATAAATTGGTTTTACTATTTCACATTTATCGTTATAGTTAGACGAGTATGTTTTATTTTTCTTTTTAACGAGCACTATTTATACCCTTATTATTATTATTATTATATTTACTTAAAACTCTACTACAGAGACACTTAATTATTAATAAATATATTTACCCAATTCAATAGTGAATTATTTTTGTGCTTATGAGATATCAGATTTTTTTTTAGCATTTTCATCACCAAATTAAAACACACGCGGATACGATAGTGACCGGTATACAATTTGATGACGAATGGCCGTAACCAGGACCAATTCTCCGGCTCTCAAAGTAACTGAGTTACAGGACTCGGCTACGTGTCGCTGGCTAATTTATTCCGTTATAATCTATAAATTGCTAATTACGGATTTTATTATTATATTGTTTTTACGTTTAATATAAGATTGATACAATATTTTACTATTTCAATTTATGTGTTCACTATCACTAACGCATAACTTATTTACATTTTTCGTGTTACGGGATGGTGATCATTAAATTAATTTTAACACAAAACAAATTTATTATTATTATTAAAATCTTTCCTATATCTATTACATTTATTTGTAATATTTACCATTAGGCCACTCTATGTTGATAAAAATTATATGTTGGTTTTTTATTAGTCTTTAAGGATGAAACATTTAATAATTACCTCAGTAATCTTTCACTATTTAAAGGAGATAACTTCGTGGAAAGCCACAAGGGTACTTCAGTGGCCATCGCCTCAGTTCCCTCCATTAAAGAAGTCAGATGGGACTTAAGCTACAAGTGATAATGAGAAGGCCGATCTTTTTGCTCATATGTGATCAGCCTTTCAGCCAATTAACAATTATAGTGCTGGTGAAGAAGAGTTCTGGAATTCTTAGGTAACCCGATACCAATGAGTCTTCCGATTAAGCGTTCCTCATCTTGGAGGAAGTGCTGGAAGTGATTGAAAAGGTTGACAACTCAAAGAAAGCCCCAGGTTTTGACTTGTTTACCAACAAAATTCTAGTTAGCTCCCATCTAAGGCAGTAATTTATATAACTTAACTGTTCAATAGTATCCTCCAAACTATTTGTGTCCTCACTCCATGTGTTACCCATTACAGTGGACAGTGTCTCAAGTAGTGATGGTACCTAAGCCAGGAAAGTCAGTGCATGACATGTCCTCGCAGAGGCCGATAAGCCTATTAGCTATTTTCTCTAATGTATTTGAAAACCTATTTCTTCAGAGATTGTGGCTTCTATTAGAGGAAAGAAAAATTATTTCTGACACCCAAAATCATTCTTGCTGTCACCAACTGCTTAGAGGAGAAAAGGTTCTGTTCGGCTGCCTTCCTAGATAAAAAGCAAGTATTCAATAACGTTTGACTGCCTAGTCTGCTACACAAACTAAAAACAAATCTACCTCATCTTTTTTTATTTAATACTGAGTAGTTTTACTTGGACGGACATTTATTCATTAAATTACAAGGAAGAGTGTTATCTGCATTCTTTGATACTTTCTCGGATGTTCTTCAGAGGTCGGTGCTGATGCCTATCCGCTTCTCCATCTTCACTACGAACCTTCCAGTTACAGAATTACCACTGTTGCATTGTTTGCTGACAACATGGCAATCGTGGCTGTCGATAATGATTCACATCAAGCTCGACTAAGTTGTAATCTGAATTAGACTTTCCAATTGAGTAATTGATGAAATGGAAAATAAAGGTCAATTACGCGAAATCGACTTGTATGACATTCAAGATGAAAATAGGTGACTGTCCAGAAATCAATTTAAATGGAGGCTACATCCCACGAACTGAAAGTGTACGGTATTAGGTATTTATCTACATCGTCGTCTAACACGGGAGGTTCATATTAAGGGAAAAGGAAACACTTTATGACAAATTTAAGGAACTGTATTGGTTATTAAGCAGGAAATCGCGAGTTCACTATCTAACAAATTACTTCTGTACAGAGTGATTCTAAAACCGCTTTGAACACACGGAATCCAACTCTGGGGTACGACAAACGCCAACATTAAATTACTCTGCGTTACCAAAATAAATTTGCAAGATGCATTACATAGACGCTATAAGTTTGTACGGAACAATCAAATTCATGAGTTCCCTAAGTTCGAGAGGAAGTTGATTATTTACAACTAAATAAAAAATAAGGCTTAAAAATCACGTAAACACTTTAAAAGCGTCAATGGGGTTTAAATAAGACGGTTAAAACGAGTTCATGTATTGGCTACTGGAACTTATTGTAATATGTTATTATAATATTTTTTTTATTTTAACGACATGAATTACAATTTCTTTATTGTATTTATTTTTAATTGTATTTGTTAGTACTATGACATTTAGTATTTGTCGGTTAATTTGTTAAATATCGCTAATTTAATGGTATTCGATAAAAATCAACTATTTTGTGTACTATTAACTAATATCTTATAATAGAGAAAATTAAAAGTGGTTATAAATTATTTTTGTGCATAGTCAACATTATTATTATTATTATTTTTAGATTATAATTCAGCTGTTTGAAAGGAAAAAACAAGGTGTAATTTCGTAAAAAATGAAACGTTTAATATTTTTATGTTCCGCAGGGTTCAGTCATCCTATTTAATCTGCTCTGCTGATCTTCGTAGCACGGAAAATATCATTTTTGAGTCACTTGCTGATGACTCGGCAATTATGGTGGTTGACGTTAACCCAAAAAAAAAAACGTTGGAGAAACTGAGTTAGACTTTCTCAGTGAATGACTAGCCAAATGGAAGGTTAATACAGTAAAGTCGAGTCATGTGACGTTTGCGATGAGGAGGAGAGTTTTGCCCACCTGGATGGAGTTCACATCTTTCATTCTGACAATGTAACGAAGTACGATACCTAGGACTTCATTTGGACCGCCGCCTAACAAAAGAAACTAACGTAAAAGAAGAGAGGAAACAATTAAATATCAAGCTTAGACGGTTGAACTGGTTATTAGGAAGAAGGTCTGTGTTATCCTTAAATAACAAAATGTTGCTGTACAAGGCGTTTTTAAAGGCAATATTGGCAAACGGGATTCAACTTTGGGGTAAGAAAAACAACAGCAATATCGACATCATCCAAAAGTTCTAGAATAACTGCTGAAGAACATTTCGAAAGCGCCATGGTTTACGAACAACAAGGAGATCCACGATTATGTAAGGATGCCATCTATTCGTGAAGAAGTCCAGCGACTAAGTACAAAGTATGAACTTAAGCTAAACGCGCACGAAATTCATGTGAATGTTAACCTTTTGGACTATAGTGAAGGTGTGAGACGACTTAAGAGGCTACATGTATTGGATATAGAGGTTGTTGTGCGTTGAGTATCATTTTATATTATTATAAGTCTTCTTTTTTCTCATGAATAACTTGTAAAACTTTTTTTTAATACTCAGATATTCTGTTTAATTTATTAATCTCAACTAATTAATTTTATTGTTCTCAATACCTATGTTCTGTTAGGTTCCCATTTAATTTCTTTTTGTTCTTTACAGTTAATTTTCAAATTCTTTGTACTTAGTTACAGTTTGTACTTGTTATACTTTTCATGGTAGTACATCGTATTTAAACCTTTATATTGTCTTGAGATCACTGGATGCTTCTGTTTCTGGTCATTTTTACAAACTGTGCAATTTACTCATAGTTTCACTTGTTCAGGAAACAGTAAATAAAGCAATTCACAAGAAGGAAAAAACTTGTGAACTATAATGTAACGAAAAATCAAGATTTAAAGTTTATGAACATAAAATTACTATATTAATTTATTTTGTAAAGATTACGAATTTAGTTTAAAAATTAATGACAACTTCAATTTCAGAACCCAATAGTTTAATGCATTTTCGAGATACAACTTTTTTCTTTTTTTTAAATAATGCTGGATAAACAAATAAAAAGGTGTGTACGAAGATTTATTTGTAAAAGTTCTTTCCATGTTCTGAATGTAAGAAAACCGCTGAAATATTGGATATCTATTTTTTATACATTCCGTTTATTGTAATTTAAAACCTATTTAAGAACCAGCTATCGTTATTTTAAAAATGGATCTGCGAGATAAACTTAATTTATATATACTTTACCAAATTTCCTTTACAGAATCTACAATTAAGAAGTATTTTTATTCAGCTTATATCAGATTTTCACGCAGCTTATATCAGTTTCTAAAGAAAAATCTAGTTTACCTTCATTTCATAAAAAAATCAACAACAAAAAAATAAATAATTTAACGTAGCAACATATATTATTATTATTATTATTACTTATATAAACCTTGAATTATATCACCAACTACTTATATGATTTGCAATTAATTTTCATAACTTATTTTATTTTATTTATATTATAATTATAATAATTGCAGAATAACTGATTATACCAATCAGTCGATCGTTTTATTTAAATAATTATTATATCAATTTTCATAATTAAATTTAATAGTTTAAATAAATAATTTAATATTAGGAAGTACGTAATAATGTCAAGGTCAATAATTTAACAGTATTGAATTAATTGTTAATAAATAAAAATAAATAAATAAATATATATATATATATATACTTCAACAAAATTTTATTGATGTTAACTAATTTCACCATATAGAGTATTAAACAGAAT
>JAAAKQ030058201.1:4358-15937 GCA_010016005.3 Zanna intricata
AAATTTATAAATTTTATTTAGATCGTGCAATCGGGTTGAAGATAAAATCTGGGCGCCTCATGTTATTTGCAAATATCGTGCTAAGTAACTAACTGAATGGTTGAAGGAGAAACGAAGCCATGCCGTTTGCTGTGCCGACGGTTTGGCGTGAACCTAACGACCACTTCACCGGCTACTACTTTTGTATGACAAAATATTTGGGTTTTCATTCAAAAATTGAAAGTTCATAAAATATGCAGATGTCTTCAGCTCTAAAGCTGGTACCATACGAGAGGAGTTACCTTTATCTGTACCACCGTCTAATCCAACATTGCTAGAATCTGGAAATGAAGCAGAGGATGTTGAACAAATTCTTCTTGCATCTGATGAGAAATCTCTTCATTTAATTCATAACATGAACTTAATTATTTAGTTCGCGATTTAAATATATCAAAGCAGCAAGCTGAACTTCTGGGGTGTAGATTACAGCAGTGGAATCTTTTAGTTGGGGAAAAAAAAACAAAAGTTTACTGCTTTTAGAATATGAAATAAAACTATTTTTAACTAATTTTAGTATGAAAAAATGCATTATGCGTTTATATAGATGTCAGTGGTCTTGTGAAAGAGCTTGGAATTCAGCATATTCCTGAAAAATGGCGTCTTTTTCTAAGGTTAGCATGAAAGCAGTTTTATTGCATAACTGTAACAAACAGTCATCCATTCCATTAGCTCATGCGATCGACATAAAAGTCACATATGAAACCGGTATGAATATTAGAAGCAATAAAATACAAAGAGCATATGCGGCAGATTTGCAGTGATCTGAAAGCTGTTGGGTTTACGAAAGAATCATAAATTGAGAATGGTAAAATCATACTGCCGCCACTCCACATAAAACTCGGAATCATTAAAAAATAAGTTTTCGTAAATTGAGTGACGGTAAGCTTAAGGAGAGTATAATCAACGGTCCGCAAATCATGAAACTATTACGGATTCAACTATTGACGAAAGATTTTTCGAAGTGAACTAGCTGCATGGAAATCCTTGAAAGACGTTGTTGTTGGATTTTTTAAGCACAGAAAATATAAAAAACGATGTATTTTGGGTTAATAAGCTATTAGAAAACTACAAACTTTTAGGATGTCATTAATAATTCATTTTCTACACTCCCACTTAAACATTTTTCACCACAAATTTGAGCTCTGTCAGCGATTAGCAAGGATTTCTATCAGGATATTCTAATGACCATGGAGCATAGGTATCAAGGAATTTGGAAGTTCGGAATCTGGAATCATGGCTGACTATTGTTGTCGGGTTTTGTTTAGAGAAACCGATCAAACGTCGTACAAGCATAAAAGTTTGTCAACATATTTTTAAAATTCAAGGTGTGACCAATGATTTTGATTTTTAGAAACTATCATTTTAAAAGTGTATTAATGTATTTCAATTTATATCTGTTTGAATAAATAAATATTTAGTTGATTTAAAAGTATTAGATGACTACATATAATCAATTTTTTTTGTGATTATGCATTTATTGGTAAATAAATCGTATGTGTCTAAAAAAAAAAGTGACGTATTACATAATATTAAAAGCATCAGGTATGATCCCAGATGCAAAAAAAAAACTTTGTTTTTTATTTTCTTCTTCCTGTTTAGTCTCCTGAACTACCGTTAGGTCTTACTTCAGAGGATGAATGAGAATGATATTTATGAATGTAAATAAAATTTAGTCTTGTACAGTCTCAGGTCGGCTGTTTCTGAGATTTGTGATGATTGTCACAGATTTCGTACTTTGTCGTTTTGATTCCGGCTCAAAATGATGAATTCTGATTTCATTAAAAATTATTATGCAACCTAGAAAATATTACTAATAATCGTCGTTTAAGTCCCGTACTCTTTTTTTTCTGTTTAGCCTCTGGAACCACCGTAAGGTATTACTTCAGAGGATGAATGAGGATGATGTGTATGGATGCGAATGAAGTAGTATACTCTTGTACAATCTCAGGTCGACCACTCGTGAAAAGTGTGGTTAATTGAAACCCAACCACCAAAGAACACCGGTATCCACGAGCTAGTATTCAAAGCCGCATAAAAATTTTTATCTTTACTAGAATTTGAACCTTAGAACTCTCGACTTCGAAATTATCTGATTTGCGATGTCGGGTTAACCACTAGGGTTATGACTTAGTACTCAAATTTCGTATAAAATTAACTGCCTTTACTTGAACCTTAGGAACTCTTGAATTCGAAATCAGTTGATTTACGATGACGAGTTCACCATTAGACCAAGGAGTGGGTTTTTTTTTTTGACTAGTTTTATAAATTATAAGCAAGTACGGTATATTTGTTACGAGAATGCTGTTTTACAATTCGTATAAATTTTGATAATAAATGATAGTGCCCCCATTACTTATGTGTGTTTAAAGTGTATGTGCAAGTTTAAAGAATATTGTAATATAAATAAAATAATAAAGTTTTATCAGTGTTTGTACATTATTTTCACAGCAAAAAATCAGTCTTCGTAGAAGTATAATTAATTATGGTATTCAGTTTGAGCACTCCTTGGAGATGTGCGATTATGTCGCGTACAAGCCGGTTACAGCGTGTAGATAATGTTAACTGCGGTTTTCCTGTTTCGATCGAAAAGCAGTGGTATTTCCTCGATAGGTCGGTGTCATCAATTAGCAAAGATACCAACCGGCTTTTTTTGCTATTTAGTTACAAAATGAGTAATTATTTTTCTTATATCGTTCGATATTTTTCTAAATATAACCTCAGTTTCATTATCCTTGTCTTTTAGTTTTTATTGCGGTGATCTTCCATTAATGATTTTCACTCGGAAAATGTACAAAATTGCCTTCGCTAAATAAATTTTACGTTAACATTTATTTTTTGAAGTCTATAAAAGGATCGAGGATTTTAATATATTAATAATATATAATATGTTAATATATTCTGAACGATCGATGGAAAATAAATTCTCGTAAAATCTCGCCTATTCAATCGGGTGCGTACCGCGTTCTCCAACGATGGAAGGCTTGTTATTCAACCAATAATTTACTTGTTGACATTTACCCGTCTTAAAGTTTACTTTTCACGGTTAATTTTTGTAATATAGAACAATTAGTACAGTCAAGAGAGGAAAATTAAAACAAAAATTAACTAAAAATAACAAAAACAATAAAACAAATTAAGTTGAAATAGGAAAGGTTATATTTTTAATTTATTCTACTCTTGTCGCATAATTGCCAATGAGTTTTCAACTTAATAACTCACTTCATAGTATTAGTAAGAAAAAGTCGAAGTGTTTTCATTCTATTATCTTTTTTAACCTATGCCATTTAATTTCATTACATTATTAAAATTTATTTATTTTTTTTTTAAATTAAAGGAAATTATAGAAAATTATCCACTTCTTTAACCTGACACTAGTTTACGCCTGTTTGGAAGGGCAAATTAATTCTAAAATTATGCCTGTTAACTACCGCATAACTACCTTAATATTATCTTACTATTTTTGTAAATTTGAACCGAACTATTTTCCAATTGTTAGTCTTTTTTCAATTTGCCTAATAGCTGCTACATTGAGTTATTTTCATTTGTAACCTTTATAACAACAGTTTTGATAAGACGATAAGGTAATGTGTATAGTAGTTAAAACAAATACGCCTTGATGAAGCGTTATTTATTAAAAGAAAAAAAATGTGATTTAGTTATTGCGTACCCCCGTACGGGTGATTTACAGTAACAGGCAAAAATAAACGATGAGGCGGTCTTATGAGCGGCGGTCCACAATTCGGCTGTAGTTGTAAATGTGGTTGCAGTAATCTCTTCTCTGCAGAACAAGTAATGTAGCTGTTAATTTTTAATTAGAAATACATTTTTTAATACCATTTTCGTTGCATCGTAGTAATAATTTACATTTAATTACCGCGCGTACTCGTATTTCCGTTTTCATAACATGTAAACGAAAATATAAATATTTTTATTTTAAGAAATAACTACTCCCGACTGAAATAGATATTACTTTAAAAATTATTAAAACGATTGAAAAAAGTAAATATTTCGAAATATTTAAAATTGGGCGAGGAGAGTGAGAAATTTAGTTAATCGGACGTATCTTTTGCATTTTTTTTTTTTCATTTCCTGTAAAGTCGAGTTAGGTTAAAAATAATTATAAAACATTTTTATTTACTTTTTTTTCCAGTTTTTAAAATAAATTATTGTAGTAGTAATAGTAAAATGGATTCGTATAACAGGTTATATAAAAAAAAAAGATGTAATACCAAAATTTGTTATCTCAGGACCTCCTCTACTGAACGTACTTTGTTTGTATTGCTTTTAGTTTATTATATTCTTGATAACTTCCATCATTGTAATTTGATTCCTATATTTGTCTAAAATTTACCAAGTTATAGAAGTAATTTTTTTTTTATGATTAAAAACTTAATTGAAATGTGGAAAATTGAGGCTGTTTTGATTACTCTGTTTGTTGTTTGTAATTAAAACTATTAATATTTTAGGAAATTTGAGTTATGGAAATTGGAATGTCTTTGTTTATCTTAATTATTTCGTTAAATTATAAAGTGCTATTCACCAGGTCGAAATAACAATAAAACTTGTATTTTAATAATTGACATAAGCCTGATAATAAATTTCGTTATTAAGCTGTTTTTTTTTAAATATATAAGTTGTTTTGATTGGTTTATATCGATAAGAAACTAAATATTTTTCATCGGTCAAAAACTAATCTTCCCTAAATTTTTATATCCCTAATCCTTCCAAAAATATTAAATATTTGGTTGAATATTAAATACCAAGTATATACACACCCACATACACACATTGTAAATATCGTTGTTGTATCTTCAAGGCACCGATGATTTTAGGTCATTATAACCGATAGTCGCAATAGCCGATGTTTAAGTAGCTTTGTAGTACTACTTTAATATGCCATCTGCTCGGGTATTGTAATGCATTAATAATAATAATTTATTTCCGCAAAACATTATTAAAAAAAATAAAAAACTACTCAGTAATAAAAACAATTACAGCAACTAAAACAAGATGAGAATATTGTAAAAATTACTTTTCCTGCAAAAAAACTCTAATACTTTGCCTTCTTTCGAAAACTTTGTGTTGTAATACAGATTTTGAATGTTTTTTTTTCTAAATCAAACTATCTTTGTTTTTCATTAGTAATTTCTTTAAAACTAAAAAAAAACCGATGCTAAAGCGATGTACTTATTAGTAACGTCATTCTCTAACCTCCTGATAATGTGTGTCTTTTCCTGTTTTAGATTAATAACAACTAAATGTAACTGCTTCAGTTTTAAATAATCTGGTACACGAAGAATCATCGATTTTTTTCTTCCGCCTCTCATTATATATATATTATACGTATACATGTATAAATTCTCGCTCCATGTCTTTCTGTCCTATATATATGCTAAGCATCTCGAGACGTTTTTTGATTACGAGTCTGATTTTTTCTATAGCATCTTTTTGCACGAGTCGGATGTTTTTGCATAAGTCTATCACTAGAGTGTCCGGCACAACTCGTCAAAAATAATTTTCATTTCAAAAACACAAGCGGATGAAAACGTTTAGAACCGCAAGCTCCTCCTTATTTGTTGTGACAGTGTGTATAACCTGGGATTATGTGTAAACTAGTTGGTTGATCATACTCTTAACCTTTAAAGTAAATTATTTTCTCCTATTGTTAACTTGTTTTAATTCTGTGCGTCTACTTCCTACTCAAAAACCGATACGGCACTTAAATAGAAAATAATAGTATTCGAAAGTACAGAATGTCCCATATAAAACCATCCCACTTATGTCGGTAGGTATATTTAAATAAAAAAGGCATTTGTAAGTTATTAAATTAAATATTCTATTTAATTCAATTTTTAAATTTTAACGCATCAGATAAGATTTTATTTGCTAATTGTATTCGAGCTTAAGTTGTCTTCTCTAATTTTAGTTACCAAATTAACATTTTCTGATGAATATTTTTAACTTGTGAAAATCATTTAAGTAACCTGCGGTGTTATGAATTTGCCACGTACATTTTTGTAATGTAAATATATTTGTTTTGTCACGTTAAATAAGCGTGTCACCGTATATTTTAAAATAATTTTATATTTATATTTTCTTTTGATCCCGTTTATTATGTTAATTTTATTTATTAGTAGTATAATTACCAATTTCATGACGTAATTGATAGATTACGGTATTCTTACGTACAGTATTAAGTTTATTATCTTAAATTATTTTATATTATTAACTATTTTTAATTTGTATTAAAATGAGTGGAGTGTTTTTTGTTTTTATTACAACTCCTTACAGTTTTATACAGTCGAATGAAGATCTAAACACGTTTATATTAATTCTGAATTCTAATCTTTTTATATTAGATTCATTTTTAATCTTATTATTTTCTATCTATTTTTAATTCAGGCGGAAACATAGAAAGCTTCCTTCTGAATCACTTTTGTCCGGTTTATTTACTGTAAATAATCCTTGATCGATGTTAAGACATAATTATCATAAGCTGGTTAGCAAAAATACAGTTCTCACGCTGAAAATAATTTGCTGGTATCAAAGAACAAATTTAAAAATTATTTTCTCTTTACCTACTTCTCGAAGAAAAGTATGGCTATACTTTCGGTAGCAGGGTGAAATTGAATTTACCTTGACGTTTTGAGGTATGAGAAGTAGTAAAATACCAATGGTATTATATATATATATATATATATTTATTTTTAATACCATGTGAGAAATTTTGTGTTTCGAAAATCTCCAAAACTGCTAATAGGTCAATTTCTTTGAAATTTAGCTATGTTGTAATGGTGTATATGAAGTTCTACAAGTTAAGATTTTATGAAAATTGAATCGTTTTTCAGTTTAAAGTCAACAGAAAATATAAACTCAAATTGAGGTACCGTTGACTTTGTATCGGTGTATGTTTCATACGCGCTTATGCGGTGAATCACAGTGATGACCGATTTGATGCTTGAGTCTAGGATCTACTCGTTAATTAACATATGTAGTAGTACGTTGTACTCGGAAAGTAAGTGCGTTTCTGACTGCGAAGTAGTCGCAAAACTATGCAATAGTTTTTTTAAATTACCGGATGTGATACAGTTATCGCGTAGATATTCCGATTTGTAGTTTAGTAATTTTTATGTTAACAGCGGTTGATAATTTCTGATAATTTTCGAATTGAAGAAACTTTTTCTCTTCTTAGATTATAGATTCTAATAAAACGCATCGCATTTGTTCGCTTTAAAATTATGTAATTTTTCTAAAACGATTATATATTAGAGTACCTAGCTTTTTTTTAATCATCAAATATTTATTACGCCAATTTGTATTCAAATTATAATGATATTTAGCGGCCCCCTTCTAAAGATCAACAGTTTTTCAGGATAAACGGCTGTAAGGTCCTTTTTATCGCCGGTAAATATGGATCATGTATTTAGATATTTACGAGCTGTAAATAAAAATTTTAAACATCTCCATATGTTTATATATACAAATCAAAATCTTCGCCAAAAATATTAGCGTAAGTTGTCAAATAATACAACAGATCTATTTTTGTATTACGCATCTTAGTATGAAAGATACGGCGTTCCCGTTTTTAATGAACCACCTGAAACATTTTTTAACCAGTTTATTTAAAATTAACTAAAAAAAAATGTCTAAAAAGAAAAATTCTGTTGATGATGGATATTTTTAACAGATTTCATTTTTTATATTTTTCAATTTAAAGCATTCATTTTTGTTACGTTTTAGTGTTTTATTTACTACAATTACGTAGTTACATCGTTATTTGTTCCTATAATTATAATTTTATGTAATAAATGAATCCCAATAAATTCTAAGCTCTATTATTAATTTTGAATTTTTGGGTGGAAATTTACCTTGATTCTTTCAGGCAAGTTTTGATTGAAATTTAACGGATTTTATTAAAATTTTACGCGTGTTCAGATTTTGTCAAAAATCGCTTTTCTCATTTAATGATGAAGTATATCTTCAAATTTTAAACGATAAAAATTACATTACAAATGCAATTATGAAAATTAACACTTCCTTCACTCCTAAGACTGCGCGGTTCCGCTTGACTTACTCCGGTTTTTTTTATGTTCATAATTCGTTTCAATCCTCCATGTGCCGGTTAATTTATACTCTTAATTTGTTTTCCTGATTGATGATTATAAAATGATTATGCTGGATTCCATTTTTTTCTTCATTCGATTAAATAATCGTAAAATTTATCTCTGTATATCAAATGATTTTAGTCTCGGTTATGTTTTAATATCATTAAATTACAAAAAGGCTCGATTAACCATTTTTGACGTATAAAATTATATGTATCGATTAATTTCAATTTTTTCCCTTACTATTGTCGGCTACAAAGAGTTATGGATGTGGCTACAATATTTATTGAATAATATATTTTATTAAATTTAACTTCAGTTCTAGTGCTATAATATTTGGTTGGAAATTTGAAATTCTCTTAATTAATACTTTAAATAATTATCATTCTTTTTTAACGTTTTCCGTGGATGTTTAAAGGAAGGAATATCATTAAAATTGGAAAGAGAGAATGAAGTTAATATAAATGTTTCTTTGAGCTGCTTTATACGAGTATTGTGGATCTATTTTTTATTCCAAACCCTGGTTTGTCTACTTTCAAATCTATCGGGTATCATCTAATAATTCTTACAAAAAATTTGGTCTTAATAGTTTATGTTTAGAGTGGTTTTATTATTTAATTGAAAAGCAGATTGAAAAATAGATATCTATACAATACTAGCCTTAGATTTGGATCAGGATTATCTATGGTATTTTTTTTTTTTTTTGCAGACTTTTCGAAGGAAAGGTACGATATTACTTTCGGTTGCACGTTTAAAGTTGGGGGAGGGATTGAAAATCAGTTTTCTTTACGTTCTGATGTACGAGTAAACAAATACCATTTACTTAAATTGTGGTTTCCTCATATATTTATTTATTTATAGAGGCCTATGTATAAAATTTTGTGGCTTGAAAAATCTTCAAAACTACTCAATCGATTCATTGTAATTTAGATCTGCTGTAGTTGTGTATCTGAAAGTGTATAAGTTAAAATTTTATGAAGATCGATGAGTCGTTTTTGAGTTACGTTCCATTTAAGACAAAAATAAAACTGAGCGGGGCAAGTTAAGAGCGTGGTTCATTATTATGCTACAAATTAGAATGCAAAAACAAAATAAAATAAAGAAAGTCGGTCTTCTTGCAAAACTTTACAAGATTTTTTTTTGTGTGTGTGTGTGTGTTTAATCTGTTACGTTGAAAAGACGTGAAAAAGAGTTGCGACCCCGATCGTTATTTATAATTTTCGTGAATTTTAACTATTTGTAAGTAAGTAGTGAAATATCTTTTTTTTAATATTTTTAACCTATAATTTGTTTATTATTTTAATTTAGATATATTACTAATTTTAGTCGTAGAAGTTATCTACATACTCTTGGTAAAGGTTTGGCGATCGTTTATTTTTGCTTGTTAACTGACGTTATTAGTGTTTTTATTTAAACTGATGTAAGCAAGTGTAATGACGCAGTCGTGTCTTATTCGTTTCGTTTTTGTTTTTTTTTTTTTAATTTTTTTTTAATAGATATTTAAATTAATTAATTTAATTAATCTATTAATTAGCGAGTTAAAGAAAGTAAAAATCTGAACGAGTTCTATTAGGTTACTACAGTAAAAACAAGTTAACACAACAACAGTATTCCTATTTTATTTTTAAATTTTATTTGAAATGTGAAGCATTTTTCAGAGCGGGATTGTTGATTTTATTAATCAGGCGTTTTTATGTTTGATTACAGAGTTTCTAATATCACTGCTACTTAGAAATGAAATAGAAGCGTTTCTATTTAGTTATTCTTAAAATCGTCTGATTTTTATATATATTGTTTGAAATTACAGTTTTAATGTCGGTACCGTGTTATACTATATTTAATAAAGATGGATTCGAATTATTTTTTATTTTTTTTAATTAGTTGTAATAGCACGTTTTTATGCAATTTAAGTCATTTATGCAAACAACCTGATGGTAATATTACACTTGTTTGCAAGTTTTACTAGTTGTTTGAACTATATATTTGTAATACAACAAATAACTTCGAAATAACATAAATATTTCTATGTTTTTTTTTAGTTTATTTTGATTTATTCTATTAATAATTGTAGGGATTTCTAATGATTTTTAATTACAGTATATGTTTATATTTTATGCCGACTTAAGTATATTTGTTCTTGGTTTTTAACATTAAAATAATTTAAATTGTTCTAATTGACTATTTTTATGGTCTTTATATTCTCATTAGGGTAAATTATCACGACTTTTCAGTGGCTTTTTCTTTCCTTAACTAACGTAACGTATAAAATAGTAACTTACAGTATTGGTATATTTTTTTCACTAATTTCTTGTCCATTTTAAGTGAAAACAAAAAAACAGTTTTTTTAATGGTTGGTTGGAAGAGCTCTGTTTGTACTAAATAGTCCAGATTTCAAGTATTTTGTATAACGTATGATAATGATGATTGGAAACGGGTTGTAATAGTTTATTAGATCGTTTTGTTAATGTTATGTTGTTCTGATACTATATCCTCTACCGATTATTTATTAGTATTATTATAATATTAAAATTATTATTATTATAGAATGGGGTAGAAATAAAGACGTAAGATAATGGAGGAGAACATATTTTTCAATTTAAAATAGATTAATCTTTTTCTATATTTTTTGTGTATCACCATACACTAACGTTATGTTTTAATATCTCCATGAATATCGGGTTAGTATCTTAGTAATGTAGTTTTCGGGGAGACCTCTAAAACTTGCTTGTTCCAAATTTGGCATAATTTTTTTTTTTAATTTGTTGCCCTACTATTAATTATTTTTTCATCAGGAAATCTATGTGCGACCTTGAACTCTAATGTGAGTGTGTGTGTGTATATATATATATATATATATAAAACAATTAATATAAAAAAACTACTTTTTAACCGATCTTTAGTTTATAATAATATATTGATAATTAGTTCAAATGAGAAAATTATAAAATTTACTTTACTGCTAGTTGTATTATTATATAAATGTTGTATTAGTTAAGAAGAGAAAAAATCTTAAAAAATCCGTCGAGCGAGGTCATCATTATTAATCAGTAAAGGATTAGAAATAATATCCCAGTTAACAATAGACTGACTTATATGGTTACTCCGTAGATTGTAAAGGATAAGAATTATATAGATCAGATTTCACGGCAACATCTAGAATGTATTGACCGATCTGATATAACGGAGACACGGTATTGCTATCCATCAAAAAATTATCCATTTTCAGGAAATTCTGAAAACTCATAGAATAAGTGAAAGCATATTCGTTGATAACGGGTTGTATTTTTCACACGTCAGAAATATCGCCATGACATGTTCAAAATAACTTGATTTTTTTTAAGTGATTGTTATACAAATGAAAAAATTTTCTGTGTATGCTCATATATATATATGTATATATGATATATGATATGAGCATATCATATGATATATATA
>JAAAKQ030058212.1:0-15777 GCA_010016005.3 Zanna intricata
GCTTAAAGAGAGTTTCGCAGGCATATGTGGCTTCTGGCTTGACTACTGAGTTATAGTGTCGTATTTTGGAATTGATGAAGAGGGATCTTTTTATAGGTAGGCCAGGTGATTTATTATGCTTTTAATAGCGCCCATTTTAAAATGATTAGGAATAAGAAATTGTTTAGAGATCAGTTTGTTTTTCAGTCTGAAAAAATAATTTTACTTTGTTCATAAAAAATATTAATTTTTTATATATACATATTTTTTAATAATTTTTTGTAAGAATCATATTGTTTTACACTTTAACAAGAATTACAAAAAAAAAATTATTTATATTTAAGAACATAAATTATCCTACATTAAATAAATAAAATTATGAGAATTTTTTAATATTATTCATAAGAAAATCCTGAGCCAATATTCTGAAAACTCTTCTATTTTCATTATTGTTTTCTTCTTAATATTTATTCCCTTGTGCCCAAATTATTTTTCTACAATGGTTATTCAATCAATAAAACACAAAAATATTTTCATTACAGGAGAATGGACCTTTTGTATAATAAAAAGCATTTTATGAATGTTGTATTAAGTTCTCTTTGCTTTAATTTCTAATTTATTTTAAAAATTTACTAAAGAAAATACTTCTGTAATACTTAAAAGACGTAACACCCGTCTGAAAATCATATGTTTAAAAATGTTAAAAATATTTCCAAGAACATTTCTTCCTTTCATTTCGTCTTTCATTTTATTGTTAGAATACAAACAAACTATGATCGAGTAAATAAAAAATCTGATGTAGACATCACATAACTTCCTTGTAGGAAAATCCAAAAATAATACGATTCTAAATTATAATATTCAATTAATATTAAATAATCACATGTTTCACCAAATCTATTACATACGCACATATGTAATTTCTATTAAAATAAATACAGACATTTTTAAAAGTCCATGAAATTTTATTTCATAAATAACTTCTGATTTTTTGTCATTTTTTTTTTATTTTTATTATTATTGTTGAATTATTTATTGTAAAACTCTTTTTACAATCATGGATTAATAATTATTAATAAATCAATATATTTAAAATTTAAAAAATTAAATTAAAACAGAAAGTTTAAAAAATAAAAAAGAAGATGAAGTGTGATTCGAGCCGATATGCCTTTCTTTGTAAGATCCAAATATTTCATTAATTAAGATTTTATTTGGCTATAACTCTGGAACTAATGAAAATAATTACCACTTATACATCATTCATTTCAATGATACTTCATTGAAAAGCTCTCAATGAGGATTTATTACTGCAGTCAAGAAAAAGTCCAAAATGCAAATGTTTTTGGAATTGGGCTTTTTGAACACTTTTGGTTCAGTCGATTTCAATCAAAAGGGGAGATATAAGACCAGATGTTACAACAGTCCTAAATCCAAAATTTCAAAATCCTATGACTAATCGTTTTTGAGTTATGCAAGATATATACGTACGTACAGACGTCACGCCGAAACTAGTCAAAATGGATTCAGGGATGGTCAAAATGAATATTACTTTTGAAATTTAAAAACCGAATATTTCGCGATCACAATACTTTCTTTAATGTGTACAAGGAAGCAAAAGGAAATATTTTGTTCAAAGAATATCTAGCTTCTATATGAAATGTTAAAACACATTACCTACAAAAGTGGTTATTACAAAAATGCTTTTCTTTAATAATTGTTTAGTGTCTAAATCAAATATTTTTCCTACGATAAGATGAAGGAGATTGGGCTTGTGATCTTAAAAGAATAGTTATACATTGTCAACGAAAATATTTGAAAGTATCGCTTTAATTATTATCAAAATATTTTTTTCAAAAAATATATCATCTGGACATAAATTTCAAAACGATTTTTCTTCAGGAGAAGACATTTAAAATAATTTAAGAGATATCAGTCAGTGAGTTAATGTAGTCGTTTCGTTATAACCATTTCTTGCGTGATGAACTAAAAAAAAATTATACAATTGGTTTACTGTCTTGCCTTCAGTTTCGTTTGAAACACACAGATATCATGAAAACAATCATAATTCCATCAATACATGAAACAAAAAATGTTTAATCAATTCAGATACGTTTACCCAAAAAGTTTTAAAACGTAAAGTTTTAAAGTTTATTTCCAGGTAAGCCAATCCGCAGGCAAAGTGATTTATGTTTAGTTTTCAATCTTGTTATTTTATTTTATAAATAAGTTTTCAGTTTTTATTTTAGCCTTCAGTACAGAATTGTTTGTTTTTTTATTTATAATTTATTTACTATTATTTTTATTTATTTTTTTTTGAGCATATATTTAAGATATTTATAATTAATTCCGTTATATATGTTAAGGATGAGTGTTTGAAATTAAAACATTCATTTATTCATAAATTCTATTCAATTTCTAACATCTTAGCTCTAGAACTATGCTACGAGTGTAACAGTATGTTAATCAGTCAAAAAATGGGGTATAGGTGATTTTTTTTTTCATTTCTCAATGTTTCATTACCCAAGTAGCCCAAAAATACAACAAAAAGAGTGAGTGTAATGTTCGTAGTACGTGTGTTTGACGTTTAATAACTTTTGAATGGATGAACGGATCCTGATTAAATTTTATAAAAGACTTGTGTATATGGAGCAATTTTTTGGTAAACTTTTGCGGCTAATATCTCCAGGAGATAGGGGTAGATAGTTTTTGGGGTCAATTTTCTCTAAATTTTGCAAACTAAAACCCGCTTTATATTAAGTACGATAAATGCAAGCAAGCTTATTTTAACATTTTTTAAAAATATTTTAACCAAAAATTTCTTCCCTATCCCAAAACTCGAAATCACTATCTTTTTTAATTGCATATTTTTAACTGATTTTTTTTTAATAATTTCTTTGGCGTAGTAGATTAGGTACAGATTATTACAGTAGGCATAGTATGTTTTCTTTGGATAAGTAGAACAACTGACCCAAAAAAAAATTACTTTGAGGAAAGGAAATATTTGGGGTTAGAGAAGCCGATCAAAGTTTTAGAATATTGATTTTTTGAATTTTTAAAATTTTCATTTTTTTTCTATTAAATAATAATAAATAACCAATTTCAGTAAAGGATTACCACTTTATTATCAGCTTTTTTTAATTTCTTCGGGTTCCTTAGTATTTTATATAAAATTTTTAACTGATTAGTCTTATCATCTGTAAAAGCAAATAAGGTGAAAACTGGTAAATAATGAATTTACTTTTAGTATCATCTTGATAATGTATTTACACTTTTCTTGAAAAGATTTTAAAAGTTAATTTTTAAAGCATTCTGAACTTTAAATCATAATTCCTAAATCAAAGAGTTTTTTCTCTATTATTTTTAAGCTTTTCTATTATTAAACCATAGAACAGTGTAGTCATTATTGAATGAATCCATTATTTTCTAGTTCAAGGAATCTTCTGAATGTATGTACATTTATTTCATTTATTTATTACCTTTAAAAATATTTTGATAGAAGATTTTTTTTTTTGGAATAGATTTTATTCCGTTTCCAAGTGAAGTTTGCTTCAAGTACATTTATGCGCTTATGGTAAATAAAAATTGTTAATTACTGATGAAAATTTTGGTAATTAAAAATATTCTAATTAATTTTTCCCACTTAAAAATATTAAATGATAGATTTCTGAAAAAAACTTGAGCTAAAAATATTATATTTTATTATTATAAATGATTTTTTTTTTTTTTTACTGGGACAGCTTATTTTTTATGGATAAAGTTATGTCTATACGAAATGCGATGATTATCTTCTGCGTATTAAATTAAAATAAAGCGTCAAGCGTCATCAGTTTATATTAACAGCACATTTTCCATACATCAACGCCTATATATATAAATATATATGATAAATAAAAAGAAACACTCATTCATTATTATAACTAAAATTCAGAGTTCATCAGAAATAAAATAACAACGCCTAACTTATTTGCGACTTTTTTCATAAAGTATAATTAAATTATAATAACGTGATAAAAAGGCTATAACTTTATTAAAAATAATAATTTGAAAGCTGTGCAGAAAAGCAGTTCCGCTTTAGTTTTTTCCTATCTGCTTTCTTTTTCTCACTCTATCTCTCTCCTTCTACCACCTCGTTTCAGTTTCCCTCTTTCAAAAACTCTATAATATATTGCTTTCTGAAAGGTATAACGTGAGAGGATGGGTGTAGAAGAAGGGTTAAATGGGAAAAACAAAACAACAGCAGTGAAGGAATGAATGCTATGAATAACAACAGCACTGAATTGTGAACGGTGGAAGGGGTGGAAGCAAAGAGGGAAAAGGTGCTTGATGCTTTCATACCCTTCCACCCCTGCCCAACCTCATCTCTTCCGCACTTATATCGACTCATCTCACTCAAATACTTCACGTCTGCACATCCCCTCAAAACCTTTATTTTTTTTTTTTTTTTCTGTATTCACTTCACTTTTTTTTATCCTAACTTTACCCTTCTAAAAATCGCGATTTAAAATATATACCTTATATTAAAAGAGATGAAATTAAAATTCCATTTAAGTGATATGTAGATGAAACAACACTTCCAATATTAACATTTAATTTTATTCCGAGATTATAAAAAAAAAATAATTTATTGAAAGTAAATAATATTTTACACAAAATCAAAAAATAATTAATTTTTATAAAAGTGAAAAACACAAAAATATTTTAATTAAAGTATATAACATAAATTAAAAATTAGCTTCAAATATAGATGTTCGATATCATAACCTAATACTATTAAATATTACTCTTTTAGCTTTCCATATAAAAATAAAATAAGTAACTCATTATCTCGATTTATAACCGTCGTAACCTTGTTAAATAATTTATTTTCTCTTTTCTATTTACTTTAAAAAAAATTAAAAACAACCATTTTATAACAAGCGCGGCTCAATCCTCTTGCTGTAAAAACATTTTATTGATTTAATATTGTTAGGATTTTTTTTTTAACCTATTTTTAAACTTTCTGAAGAGAAACTCTAACCCACGAAAAAACCTGCTGTTATTATATTATAAGAGGTATTTCAAAGAAAAAAAAAACGATATAAATTAAATAAAAACTAAAATAACTTTTCTATAAAAATTTCTTTTACTGGCTCCAATTAGAAAAATAATTTTTTTTTGGATTAATTAGTAGTTATAATTTTTATAGAAAAATTAAAAAAGAACAGTCAAATTTTAAAAATCTTTATTGAAAATTTCCTTAAACTATAAAATATGATTCTAAACTTTCTGAAATAAAAAGTAAAATATAACGAAAAAAAAAGTGAATAAAAATTGAAAAAATATCTTTTAAGAAATACTATTACATTTTGACGGACGGTTTTCTTACGAATGCCAGATAAGACTACATACTATAAAAATCTTTAATTGGTATTTGTTAACTCTGAGGGCAATTGTTTGTTAACAAAGTGAAAACTCATTCACACAAAAATTATGTTGCTTCAGAAGATTTCACCGCATAAAGTCAAATAAATTAATTGTTGGCGTACCATTGTCTTTTTCTTAATTGTTCCACACTTGTAATTGTTCTATCAAGTTACTTTTAATAATGAAAAAAAATTTTAATGGACGCCAAAAGCAACTAATTCATAATAACGATTATAAATATGTATACTTAAATGGTTATGTATACTATGGTTAAACGGTACGCAAATTCAGAGTTAGTCCCAATTATTCTGTATAGGTCTCCTTTTACTTCGCTTGCTCCAGCAATGCTAATGAATTCACGTGGTATCCGAAATGAAAGGGTAATATTAAAGCTGCCCTTGCATCCATCTCTGCTTTTAACTAACAAGAAATACCTTTTATGTTTGAATGCCATATGAGATTTGTATTATAATTTTAAGGAGATTATATTAAATACACCGTAAATAGAAATTAATGTTAGTTTTTATACTAATAGTATTAGTTTTAATACTAATAAATATTAGTATTTATTTTGGTATAATTTTTTATTCTGATATGGGTATGTATGAATGTTATATTAATCTAATATATGTTACATAATGTAACAATGTTTACATTAATGTATACATAATTTTTTGTCAGTTCTATTGGATGCGAAACTTAACAGATTTTGACGAAACTTGGTGGGGTTTTGTAAACCTATTGGGAATAGAAACCTATTGACTTTCAAGCGAATCGTTTAACAGGAAACGGAATTAGACTTAAGAAAAAAATACTGATTTTCCGACAATTTATTTAGATCTTCTTCAAATTTGTCATCACTGAATTAAATTGTGCACTTAAACTAATGTGCTCTTAAGAAAATTATAGCTCCGCTTAAATATACATCAAATATTAAGCTAAACAACCTCGAATGTTTACCAACAAATTGTCCTATATACATGAGTCTCTGAACAAACTTCAATTAAAATCAACACATGTACGTATGAATATTAGCCTCACTTTTTTTTTATTTGTGGATCATGAAACGACGAGAAAAGTTAAAAAAAACCATACCCCATTTTTTGACTGATTTCCTTTACCTCTTACAGCATAGCTATAGAACTATTTTGATGGAAGGAAAGTAAAAGTACTCGGACAAAAATTTAAGCTCATTCCATTTTTTGTTAGTTTTTAAAAGTTTTAAATGGACATTATCAGGGTACTTTATAATAAAGCAATTTCAATAGACAAAAATAGTATTGAAAAAAATTTCCACAAAATTTAATTTTAATTGGAACGGTGAACGAGTGATCACCCTTCCTTTAGAAAAAAACTTTTTTTTTATTTTTAAATTTTGTATGAATTACGAAGACTGCATTTTTGCGAAAAATTTCAAGAGGTAACAGTTGAACAAGAAATAAATAAAAAATATAAACGACTTTCATATGAAATAAAAAATTCCAGTTGGCATTTAACAATAATTCAAAATACAGAACAAATAGATAATGGTCTTTTTATGTACATTACACAACCAGCTTCTTTTTTTCACTATTGTTTATTCTTCTATTGTTTGTTTTCGTTTATTGTATTGCTTATACATAAATATATTATTGTAAAAGAATCCCATGTCAGCAATAAATTGCTTGTATTTTTTTTATATATATTTACTTTTAGCATCGATTTTCCATTGTTAATAGTTTGAAATATTTCTCTATTCCTTCTCTGTCGTCTCTCCACGCAACTAAACGAATAGAATATTTATCAAAAGACATGTATCCCACCCACTGTTCTAGTGGTTAATTCGTCGCAAATCAGTTGTTTAACAGCTGATTTTCAAAATCGAAAGTTCAGAGGCTCAAATCCTAACAAAAAGTTAGTTACTTTTAGATGGATTTGAATACTAGACCATTACTACAAAGTACTGTGTACTTCGGTGGTATTTTTTTTTTTTGTGGGTTAACCTCTGGAACTACAGTTAAGTATTACATCAGAAGATGAAGATGGATGATGTGTAGCGTGTGTGAAAATGCCATGCCTGACCGGGATTCAAACCCGGGGACCTCCAGATGAAAGGCCGAGACGCTACCACTCGCGCCACGGAGGCCGGCGTACTTTGGTGATTTGGGTTCAGTTAGCCACACGACTCAAGAATTTTCGGCCTGCGTCCGGGCAAGAGTAGATCTCATTTTCGTGTGATACATATATACTCATCATCTCATTGGGTGGTGCTAACTGTTCAGATTGAACAGATTGCAAGCAACACATAGGAAAAGATAAAAAAGACAGTTAATATAAGAAAAGAATTAAAAATTTAAAAAAATATAATTTTATGTTTTAGAGAAAATTAACGATTGTTAAATGTATTTTTTTTTTGTTTTTAAAATTTTTAAATTTTTTTCGGCAAAAGTTGTCCAATAATTGTTTCTCTTTTACGAATTTTTCATTACATTATTCTTGTTGAATTATGTTTAAATCAATGTCTTTTGATCAATTTAAATTTTTAGAAAAAAAAATCGTTTATCTTATTAATATAATAAAATAGGAGATAAAGAAGTAGATAACTCACTAATTAATCATTTTTATTTTAAGAAAGCTATTTTAAAGGATAAATCATAAATATTTTTTGGAACTGCCTTAATGGATAAAAAACCTTTTGATTAGCTACTTCTTATAAACGTTTTCTATTACGCTTTCTTTTTTCTTCGTTACTAAATCATATCACATTTTTCTATTCTTTTTCTATCGATGTAACCTAACTAACCATTCAAATAATTTATATAATAAAGATTGTTATTAATAATAGTAATAAAAATAATGAGACTCAAAAAAAAAATTTAAGTTTGTTTTTCAGTTCTTTAACATTCAACTTTCAGAATTTTATGCTTAATTGAAACCAAGTATCAATAGCCTACAACTTTTAATTTGGTGCAGATTTTAAAACGTCGTAATCCTTTTAAATTTTCTTGTCTTTTTCTTTTAAATTTTACATTAGAGGTTAAAATAATTGTTGCCAGTATGAAAAATAATGTTCTTCAAAATAAAGGAAAGACGAGAAATCTACGTCTTAATAAAAATAAGAAAAAGGGATAACAGAGAAACGATGTATCGAATGCAAGCTAAGGCTCTTTAGATTGCGGGAATATATCTTATTTCTTTACTGCGTCTTTTTAAAAATAAAAAAGGAAATGCAGAGAAATGATGTACAGAACGTGAGCGTAGGCTAACTGGAAAGCGAGAGTATATATTATTGTTTTATTGTATTTTCGTAACAAAATTTCCTCAATTTTCATATGAATATACTTTGAACAGCGTAATGGCGTAAAGATATGACTGAACTATAAATATCAAATATTTACAATAACTAACAATTTCGTAAAAAAATGTGAAATATTTCTAGATAGTCTATGTAAATAATTTAGTTATTTCTAAATGAGAAAAATAATAAGCAGTATAAACTTATAACTTTATCTTACTTTATCTATAATGATGGTCATGATTATAGGTAACGGAGACAGCTTATAAACTTGCCGGCTGCAAAAAATAAATATAACAATATTTTAAATTCAGGAACTCTTCCTTTTGTAATTTTACGGAGACTCCGTATATCCGAACACATGAATCAATGCATTCAATCGTACAGAAAATATTTTTAGACAAATTTTGACTTCGTTTTTTATAGATTTTAATCTTAACATTATATCAGTATAAAATCTCTCCAACATAATTTATGTTTAAAATTCTTTTATACATACATGTAAATGTGGAGGGGGAGGCACTCTAATTGAAAAAAATGTTTTTTTTTTCTTTAGTAACTTCAAGAAAATTGTAATAAGTTCTACAAAGGTATGTCAGAATTTATTATTACAATAATAGATATATTAAAATGATAATTTTTACTGCGTTTTCTATATTTTTTTTTTTTTTTTAATTGTAAAATAGTAACATAATTAATAAACAATTTTTCAATAAACGTTTCGTATATTAAAAATACATACAAAAATAAAGCTATTCTATGTAAAAATGAATACATTACAAATCGTATGGATTTTTTTTAAATCAGCTGTTAAACTTTTCATCTTTAATCTTTCGAGTAAAGATACTCATTATAATAATTACAATTTTAGTTTTAGAAGTATATATTTCCGTGATTTAGGGAAACTCGTTCAGAAGGATATGGTATTATTAAAAAATACATTCTAGATTTAAAAAAAAAATTTTTGTTACGAATTATAATCTATGTCTTATATTCTATGAAAATTTTATATCATTTTAAGTGATTTGATAGGATTTTTATTTTTGTGGTACTGCATCGATAAATGAATCAATCCCAATATTAGTAAAATAACAGTAATTAGTTTTAGTGCCTAACTTTTATAAATTTATATAATTTTCTAAAAAATTTTAAAAATACTCATCATTAGTTTTAAATTCCACTAAAACTGTTGATATTTTATAAAAATTAAGAATTTTTAACACAAATTAAATTTTTAATTTAAATGATTTTACGAAACAGAAACATAATTTTTTATTCAAATTCTTTTAATTACTTATATTTTAAAAAGAAAAGTAGTTACTGCATTGAAATTATATTATAGTTTCTCTCAACGTTTCCTACTTCCCTCTTATTTTAATTTTATAGTAATTTCAAGTAAAATGTAAGACGCATTCTTTTCTACACACATGAATATGTAGTGGTGATATAGCCCGCAGCATTTAAACTAGAACCAACTACTAGTTTTAATTAAATTTATTTATATTATACAAAAGATTCAATTATCTGGTTTGAATCATAACAGACTGGATGTTTATTGAGCTGTTCTGTGAATCTGTACGTTACAATTTTGATTTCAGTTCCCAATCAGACGCTGGAATTGAACTAAAAGCATTACATCGGGAATAATTAAATATAATCTTGAAATAATAAATAATAAATGTATGATTTTTACATCCGCTTCAGCAGTTAAAAAATAGTCATTAGAGTAGCAGCGTTCGTTACATTCGTTAAATGTGTAAAATTGAATAGAAAAAAACCAATAAAGAAGTTAACCTAATTTGAATATTTCATGATAGTGATCTTCTTCTAACATTAGGGAACTAAGAAGAAAAAAATTTGTGTGTGTGCGCGCACACACACACAAATTTATATATTATATATACGAGTATATATATATATATATTATATATATAAAATATATATCTATATATATATAGAAAGAGAGAGAGAGAGAGAGCCTGTTATAAGTACGTACTATTAATAATTAAGAATTTATCACATCAAGGACACCTAAATTTATCTCAATATTGCGGTTCTATGTATCAGTAAGTAATTAGTTTTAAAGATAAAATCTCTGTAAGACAAAAGAGAATGAAACAAAGTTATCTTACACTAATTTACGAGAAAGCTCTTTAATAACTTAATAATTTGATTAAGAAAATAACGATACAAATAAATCCTAAAGTTTCTTCCATGAAATAATTTTAAAAAATCTTTCATTTTATTGTTTTAAGTAGAAAGTTAGCAGAAATAACATTTTCTATAAAATTATGCTATATACACTTATTTACTTATTTAATTAGATTAAAATAAACATAGCATAATTAATCATTTATAAAATTTATTTATTTCTTTGAATGAATAATAATCTGATTTATTAAGTAACTAAAATATATATTACAATTAGATCGAACCTTAACAACGATTGAATGTACCAATGAAATAATGCACCACAATAACATTTATTAATTACAACCTTCAAAGTAAGTATTAATTACCACCTTGCAAGTATTGCTGTAATTAAAATAAAACTTTCCTTTTAAAATACTTATAATTCAGGGCCCTTAATTAAATAATATAATTTATTTAAATTATTATATACATATATATATAAAATTATAAATATTAGTGTGTGTGTGTACGAGAGAGCGCGTTACGAAAAATTTTAACAATATCCTGTAAAAGTGTAGTAGATATATTATTTTACAATGATGGTTAATCAAAATCTTTACATGTAACTAAATGTAATTTAAGTTGATTACTTTTTGGTTTAAACAAATTTTTGCTTTATATACTGCACTTCATAATCAACATTTTTATCTTTAGCTCGATTCCTTGACTATAAAGAATACATAAAGTTCTGTCTCACAAAGTAATTTCTTGTAGAAACAGATGGATAGGATTCAGATAGCTGGATGGATAGTTAGATAGATAGATTTTTGAACAGATTATGTATATTATTAACTAATCTTTAATCAATATTGAATAGGTTTCATAAAAACACTAGTTCTGAATTAGTCACGACTCATTTGCAAAAATTATACCTAAGAAAAACAGATATTTCTCATACAATTGATATTTGTCATGAGTATTAAAAATATAGTTCTTAGGAGAGAAAAAAAATATTTTTTTTTAAAATATTTGATAAGTTTTTTTTTTCAATGAAAGGATGGCGCGTTAAATTTGTTGTATCTTAATAATTAATAGATGATTCGTACAACAGGACTTGTTACAGCTTAACAGCAAAAAAAAAATCGCTGTCTAATTATTAAAAATAACTACTAATAATATCATTTAAATTTCTTGGCATTTACGTAGAACATAAAATTTAACCCTTCTACCAATGATATGAAAGAAAATGAATAATTATTTCCCAAAAAAAACTTAATAATTTTTATATTAATATTAAGTAAAACAATCTATGAATAAAAAATAAATAAATTCTATGCATCGATATAATGTTTTAAGATAATAAAATATTCCAAATGACAATAGATTTTTTTTTTACTCCTAACAAAAATTTACAATCGATTTCTCCTGACGAAACCATAAGTAAATATTATGTTAAGATAGCCCATGAGAGAGGGCCAACCAATGATGACCCCCCTTCCACGAAAACAAACAGTAATTGATTTTAATAAAACATTTATCCTTTTTTAATAAACATACTTATAATAACAAATAACAAAATATTATTCCATAAGCAATATCATCACTTTATTTTAGAACTAGCCAACCTACGGACCACATTTGCCCAACACATTCAATTCGCACGCGATGTTTTTTATCAAATAGAAGATCATCGTGCACATATGAACATGGTAGATAAACAAACGGATGAAAAAAAATTAAAACACAGACATAAATAGAATACTGATAAAATAAGCGAATATATTGGTAAATGAAAAACAAGAATACAGCAAATAGAAATAGCATTAAAATAACAATAGTAAACAGGTAGGAATAATGGGAACAAAAAAAAACCATCACAAACAGCTAAATGCAGTGAACAAAAAGTACTAAAAAACATGAAAATAGAGTATATCTTCCACGACCGTCACTAAGGTCCAACACATGACTCCTTTTCAATGGTCTAACGTCATCACAGTTGCCTAGCAGATTTAAAGCAAAGGGATTTACTTACGTTCCAGGTACATAAATCAAAGGAATTTATCCTAACCATGTATTTAGAACTAAAACAGCCAATCTCATGTCGAAGATACGGATTCCCAGGAATTCATGTATTTCAGATTCCTGACAAACCAAGGCGTCACTTTCCTCAGTATTTTGTTCTGTGATCATTTTGATAATACTGTCACCAGTTGTCCCCAGAGCTGAAAATAGCTAATGAATCAATAAGTTAAAACAACAATAACAAAAACGTTTAAACCATTAAACTATTAATCAACTACTTCAAAAATCAAAGTTGATAATTTTTTCTACCCTGACAACTCTACTTATTAAGAAATAAATAAAAAATATTTTGGTTGGAAGATTGCAACAGTAAAACTGTATAAAAATATTAGAAATAGGGTTTTATTATTTCTTGAACCTCTGATACTGTTTAAAAATTTAAAAATTTCAAATAATTAATTTTAAAAAAACAAATAATTTTAAATATTTCAAGTTTGCAGGCAGGAAAAATCCCCCAAAATGCGTGAAAAGTCACTATTTTATTAAAAAGTAAACAACATCTATCATTGTGTTAGTATTATTAGATTTATTTACTTTTAATACGCATTTTCAAAAATTGCAAGTGCCGAGGTCAGTAAATCTTACTTAGAATTTTTTATTTATTTTTCTATCCTTGATTAATAATACATCTATGTTAATGTTACCTTATATTCTACTTTACGGCGTCACTCACTATCTTATGCCTCTGTGCATGAAACAGACGGTCACTTTGACACCAAACATGTTGCCACCGAGACGGCAAAACATGTCGCGCTGCCAGTCAGCGTTCGCTTTAGATGTTCAAAAATATATCTGTTGTTATCTTGAATGCTTCAGAAAATTCAGGTATTTTAAATAAAGACAATTTAATTAGCATACTAGCACTTCCATTCACTTCAATATTGTATTTATATCTATGTGACAATACGTGTACATTGATGGGTGATAGAGGAGAAGTAAATGCTACACTTGCTAGAAAATAAAGGAAACCGCGAGTCGAAAAATATTAGAAATTATTTTCCTAACCGTATGATGAATGTTAAAAATTGTTTTCATCCCTTCTTTAAAGTCAAAAAATTCAAAAAAATTTTAAATATAGCATTTATAAAAACGGATTAAGATGATCTAAAACGAAAAATTTTTATGGATGGAGGAAATTAAAACCTTTTCAATTTTAATTTTCTACATAATATTTCAAATGCTATAATATTTTTCTTAATAAAAAAACACCGCTCAAGTAAACCTTTAAAATTTAATCTAAATTTCTTCGTGTATCACTCCCTCAATATCAACTAACCCAAACCAGATTTTAAAAAATAAATTTAATAAGATTAAACTTCTTAATACATAAATGATTGCTTCACCAAATTTCATTATTTAACTTACCTGTTCTCGTATTTTTCTGCTATTTATTGGATGTCCAGCAGGTCATTGTTAAGGTCTAGTTTATGGCTTACTCTATAAAGTGAAAAGTAGCCTCTCTCAACCGTATTATTTGAACCTACACAGCTACCTGGAAGTACGTTTTTCCCAGATGAAGAACATCCCAGTCCTCGTAGGGGAGGGCACTCACCTTGTGACGATCCCGGTCGCCACACTACCCTCCCCCCCCCCCGGTTACTAACCCTGATAGACTGTAACAGGAGTTGTCTTCCTGATCTTCTAAGTGATTACATATCACACCATCAGCCAGGCCTTGTTTGGGATGCCACCTATGCAAGTGCCTCGGCAAACATTTATCAGTGATTATTTACCAGCCTTGGCGTTCGCTGTAGGCTTCTTTCGGACATTTTATCAATATGTCCTACTCATTGCCCTCTGAACTAGCTATTCGAGTTCGCTGAAGCACAAACCCTTCGACTAATTCACTATAACATACTACCTATTAGTGACTGTAAATGTCTCATTCATTATCGGTAATTATATGACAAGCACAACAGTAAAATTGTTAATCGCAACAACGACAATTTAGACCTAGTTCCCTTCCTGATCTCAATCGATCATATTAAATTTCAAACTTTGCCAATTTAACTCGATCACCAGGTGACACTTACTTCACCACACGATCTTGCCTCGTCAAGACGGAACTAGACCTCACGGCTGTACGGACTCGTCCCTGTTCCGCCCGATGAAGCATAATTAAAACTAGTTTGGATTTTTTTATATTGGATCGAGTGTTTCTCATCTCAGATCTGGGGCCGGTTCTATAGTCCGTCTTCACAGCGGACCTTCCGACTCCAGAGGACATCCCATTTGCATCGTTTGCGGATAACACGGCTATCCTGGCTGTGGATGCTGACTCTTTCGTAGCTTCCGCTAAACAGCAAGCTAACAGGTGGACGTGGAGCGTTCATACTAGTGATAAAAGGACACAGCTAAACGTTAAGTTCAGAGAGATACACTGGTTGTTATACAGAGTATCACAATTATCATTACCTAACAAGAAATTGCTGTACTCAGTGTTTCTGAAACAGATTTGAACCTACGGAATCCAACTATTGAAAGATATAACAGAATTGCTGTAATTTGCAAAAAACACAGAAATACATGATTATAAGGTATTGACAACTGTTCGATAGGAGATCGGTGATTTCGTACAAGATAAAAAACGAAACCAAACTAACATGCTCGCGGTTAACCTCCTAGATAACAACGAAAACGCCTAAAACGACTGCATATATTAGATTTTTAAGTTTTCCGTGAACTGAGGTAAATCAGCTCAAAATCGTCAAAAATGTTCCGTTTCGTTTTGGCACTCTTACTGGTTTTTTTATTTATTTCACTATTATTATTTCTTTTTTGTTTGATTAGTTACTCTTTGTGTGATAAATAAGACTATTTTCTAGTGTTTTTCTTTTTTGTTTGATTAGTTACTCTTTGTGTGATAAATAAGACTATTTTCTAGTGTTTTTCTTTTTTGTTTGATT
>JAAAKQ030058223.1:0-15936 GCA_010016005.3 Zanna intricata
ACTTCCTACCTCAGGGAACAAGTCGTGGGTATACCGACCCTTTGTGGACTCATCCCATCGCGCCTGCCATACATCCTACAGCTGTAGGAATTAACATCCTGTTAATTCTACAGCTACGTCTATTAATTTTACATGCCGTTATTAAACATAAAAAAAACAAACAATAATCGCACCAATAAAAAAAGCTTCCGTCACGCCGCTAAAGCCGCGTTCCGTGAAAGTCCTACAACTGTGGATTGTTTCAGATGCATGGCTTACAAACACAATTTAAAATATTTCACTTTATTTAAATATAATATTTTTTCGTTTATTCAATTCACTGATTCTAACTAAAGCGCGCTTTAGTTAGAATCATTAGTTGCTTGTACGGTCGGCAGATAAGATAGGTACACATAAGGTACCTAGTCGTCCGGGTGATCGAGTTCGAGACCCAGCCAGACCGAATTACTTTTTTTACACTTTAGATACTATTCATTTAGTTAATTCTACGGTAGAAAATGGGAGCTCCGTCTCACCTGCACAACAGGTTTTAAATTAACTGAACCAACACCTTTCAGGAGGTCGGATCGTGCGAAGGTGGTGCTGAGGTCGACCGTAAAGAAGACCAAACTTAACGCCTTGCGGGATTTTATAAAAGACAAAGTTTTTTCCCTCCTCTTCCTGTTGATATATACGAATTAAAACAATTATTACAATCGGTATTGCTAGAGTCGAGAGGATATGCTTTTACGTGTTTTGGAATTAATCTGACTATCGTGTCTGCTGTGCGGACCAAGCGCAACACTTACAGATACACATTTTAAGAAATTTCCTGTGAAATTATGTAATAATCTCCATATTTGAAGAAAAACAAATTTTACAGACCACGGAAAATAACTCTCATTTACAATAATCCTGTACTAATAACTTTATAGTTAGTATATACAAAATCGTGACCGCCTACTAAATTGTAAGATAGTGTGTATATTAAATCCTTCGTTAACTGTAACACATGAATATAATCCATTTTCAAATCCAATTTAATTTTTAAAGCTTTATAGAAATATTATGTTTGTTTTCTACGGTGAGAACTGTAAGGCCCACCAAGTCGATAAAGTTCTCAGATTCCATTTGAAAATAATGTTTAAGTACATAGAATTTATTTAAAGTTTTCCATGCTTAACTTATAAATAACAAAACTGGTGGAGTACATCTTGGGGACAGAACGGTTACATGCACCTTAGAAGAAACAGAAATCAATGTGGTGTCGCCAACTTTGCAGCCTATGCATTATTGTGAGGTCGCTAAGTTACTTGTTTGTACTTTACATTATAAAATAAAAAAAATTAATAAAACAAATGACTATTGAAACTTTCTATGGTCATGTGAAAGAAAAGTAAGTTCAGCCAATGCGTATATCGAAGTATAAGCTTCCGAAAACAACCTGAGAAAAATTTATAATTTTGGTATGTGTGCGAGACCACGCGCATAGCCTTGAATGAAAATTAAAAAAAAAAAAATTGTTTTTTCAGTTATACCAAAAAGGGTAATTACATGTTTATATTAGTCTAATAAATTTCGTCAGTTATAAAATCACAAAACACGATATCAGAGAGTAAATCTGCAAATTTTATCCTTGAGATTGTGGAACGACGAACATCCGTTTCGAT
Organism: Zanna intricata; assembly: GCA_010016005.3. NCBI lineage: Eukaryota > Metazoa > Arthropoda > Insecta > Hemiptera > Fulgoridae > Zanna > Zanna intricata. The sequence continues at coordinate 1,650 of JAAAKQ030058223.1, forward strand.
TAAATGAAATAATTTCAAGTCCACAATGATAGGGTTTTGTTATTTATAAAATTAAAAATAGGCAAAATTTCTTCTTCTATGCAGTCACAGCATTTCTAAAAACTAAATTACAGCAGTTATTCCCGAGGTCTAATAGAAAATGTAGAAGTACCAAATAATACGCCGACGTAATTTGAATAAATCGCTTCTAATCTTACAACTAGAAAAGTAAAATTAAAAATCAGCTGCTAATACATTAATCGGTCGGCCTAAGCGGGAGCCGGGAACAAGGAGAAAAGAAATGAACCCGTGGCAAAGGACTTGCCTCGGTGATCTCCATAAGATGAAGACGAATAATGCTTATTGAGAAAATCGATAATACCTGAATTACGGCCGAAATTTTTTTTTCAGAAGGCGACTTTTGGAAACTGAATCGAGACCTACAGAAGAATTACGAACTCGAATGATTAAACAGGAGTTATATTTTTCTTAAAAGCATGCGATCTTTATTTTGATACATCAAGTCGTTGTTTACATAAATTTATTTAACGTTATTTATGCAGTTTAATTAAATTTTTGGACAGAGGAATCGCAAAAAAAAACCATATATTTAATGTTTTTTTTTTTTTTTTTTGTAAAAAGAAAAAGCACATCAGGTGTTTTTACGGGCTTAAATATCTATGTTCCTACGACAGTATATGTAGTTCCACCAGTGAACCTATAATAAATGTCGGCTTTGGAATTTAAAAAGGTTGCTTAAAAATACTTCTTTACGAAACCAGTTGAATTCAGTCTTCATCTTTTATTCCGATAAACCTAAGTTACCATAAGATACATCATTTTCTTACCAGAACTTTTTATATAATTTTTTTCTTCTTTTTCTCAGTAATGGCGTCTACGATGACACAGCCTGTACTTCGGATACAATTAATCATGCGATGTTACTGATCGGTTACACGAAGACGACGTGGATTTTGAAGAACTGGTGGAGTACATCTTGGGGACAGAACGGTTACATGCACCTTAGAAGAAACAGAAATCAATGTGGTGTCGCCAACTTTGCAGCCTATGCATTATTGTGAGGTCGCTAAGTTACTTGTTTGTACTTTACATTATAAAATAAAAAAAATTAATAAAACAAATGACTATTGAAATTTTCTATGGTAATGTGAAAGAAAAGTAAGTTCAGCCAATGCGTATATCGAAGTATAAGCTTCTTCTGAAAACAACGCTGAAAAATAGTTTCCATACATCGGAACAAAGAACTGAAATCTGGTAAGAACCAAATACATATAAAACGCGGTATCCCAGCTTCGGGTTAACTAAAAACAGGTTGTAATATGTAACACTGCGATAGATAGTTATTACTGTAACTTTAATTACTTACTGGAAAAAGGACTATCTGTTTTAATTCCTCAGCTAGACCGCTCATCTGGCTGTCATCACCATCTTCAGTATAACTGTCACTACATAAAGAGGCACTGAAGGATCGTCAGAGAATCTATTAACGATTTTTGGCCCAATATTCACGTTCGATTTTATTAACCTTTATACAGTAAGGTTTCCAATGATCGTTGCTCATTGAATTCATTTTATCTTCACACAATTTCTGCACTTCTGACGTCTTAAACTTGTGATATGGCTTGCAACATGTTGTTTTATCAATGATCGTACCATCTAGATTGGATTTAAATCAGAATAGTAAGGTGGAAAACACAAACTTGCTTGCACGCCCACTTCTTTCCAACAATTCATCAAATCGGTATCTTTTTCTATTACTTTTGTTCAACTTAATTAGTTCATACAATTGTAATTTAATAATTTGAAACGTGAATATGATGTTTCTGTAGTGAAACAGTTGTCTTGTTTCTTGCTTGATGACACTGGAAGTTTTTTAGAAGGGGTATATGATGCTGAGCATTGCCAGTTACTACAGTCAGGAAGAAAATTAGGAACTAATTTTTCTTCAGCCCATTTCATATAATTTTTAGTATTCATGCTGTCATGGTAATTGCCACTTTTTGATTTGGCTGTCCAAGTTAACATTGAGTTTGGAATAAAGCCCATTCACCTCTGGGGTGAATTAAGCATTCACCTTTATTTACTGGTAAATGAAGTCCTGCACCGCTGACATCAGCCCATGAATGAGATGATAAAACTTAGGATTCATCTAAGTATACGACCGGTTACATTTTATAAAATCACTGATTGCCTACAAATATAAAATCCTAACATCATGTTTCCAAATAAAATTTGTTTTCGTTTTCTGTTTTGTGCCACTAAAAACCTGATTCTTTCAAAATTCTTCATAAACTAGTTTCACTGCCATTAAAATTAATTTTCAATTCTTTATAGAATTTGTTTACTGTTGGTAGCTCCCCTATCCTTGAGTTGAAATTCATTCAGTTTGCCTAACCTCAAAAATCTTTATCCAAATCATCTAATCTGCTATCTGATTTCTTTTTCAGGAGGATTAACGAACATTCTGGCCCCTCGGATCAAAGAAATTCTATTTTTTCTTTTCTTAGGCTTTGAACCAAGTCCTGAAAATACCACATGCAGCTGCAGTTTTCTGTTCATACTTCTGTATAGCAAAATTACACTTGTCATTCTTAATTTTCCTACAACTGAAGATTCTTTCTTCATGAAATTATACACACTGTTTACAATTTTGTATGCCTGCCTTTAAAGTGTTTTACTTTTCACAACAGACTTAAATTCAGACATACTATTTGCATGTAAACATACAATTTTAAAGGTTTGAACCGTAAACCATGATAAAAACCTTTTACAAAATATTGTACTGTACATTAATTGACTATGTAACAAAATACATGCCAAAAGAACCGTACCGAGAGGTAGAATCACAGAGCCAAACTTTATATACATGAAAAAGCAAAAGAGAAACAAAAATAAAATAAAAATAATTGGTTTGTATTTGAAACATGATGTTACTTTCTTAATACTGTAAACACAAAAAGATACTGCTTTGTAAACAACAGTTGCATCATGTTTATGGTACAAAGAAGTGACTAATCATCCAAGCTCGTCATTACGTAGTAGCTACTGTAACGTGATCCCATTTTCTCAAACTGTAAGGTGACTTGCAGTCTCTACTCGACTGTCAAGCTACTGCATCAAACTGAAATCTTACAAGGCCTCATATGAATGAGGGCATATGATATTGGAATTGTTACAGACTATACGATAAACGTTGATACAAAATACTGTTAACGAAATCAGATGATGTTTTACACAACACAAACTATCAGGCCAATGCTAAACCAATGTAAAAAGCAATTTTCTAGAAGCAAGTCTAAGATGTGAAACTAAATCAAGTTTGCGTCTACAATAAGCAAAAGCCAAATTTTAAGTTTCAGTCAGACACCCTAATTAATGCAAATTATACATACAATCCACAAGGGTGATTTTCTAGAAACAGCACTATAAATCCGGGCTGAGGGATGTAATATTATGCAAGAATTCATTAAGACTCTTCTGACTTATAAGCTACAAATGAGAAATCTACAACTAAGATGTTAGGCTACTTCACTACAATATTATCTGATTTTTGTTTACAATAATATTAGAAGCTACATTATGATTAATTTTTAAATACATTAAAATTAATCAGATTGAAGTTACATTACGCAGATAACATAATGAAAATGATTAATTTATATAATGTAAATTAAATTACATTATGATTAATCATTAAATGTAGGTGGTACAGATTAGGTTACAGCATTTATTATAGTTGCCCGGTACAGTTTATTTTTCTGTCACTTGGTTAAATTAACTTCTGTTGATATCACTTATAAACAGTATTTAAACATACTAAAGGGTAAACTACAACGAGGGAATACACTATATAAATAAATCTTAATAATTATTCTGGTGATGATAGTGGTGCAAATTTGTTTCATTTAGATGTAATCCTTAATTGGATAACACCTTAATATCAATTTTAGAGATAATATCTTACAGCACAATATATCAAATGCAGTCATAAAAAAAACCTTTTCTTTATTAACTGGTCACTTAATCAATAAACATTAAAAAAATGAGTACAATTTTTTTTTTATTAATCTAAGAGCACTGATGTTTTTAATGCATAGAAATAAGCTCAAAAGCAGAGTTTTACGTTGCATTTGGGATCCAAAAATTTTTTCACAAAGGGTCAACTACTACATTATCATAAATACAAGATGTATGACAGCAATTATTCTGAGATCAGACATTTTACCATTACAGAGGCAAACTATGTATGCATTGATTGCTCAATCTGTAAAGGTTACAAAAAAGGACTGCTACAAGACTTATGTTGAAACTGGCAATAATAATCATGTTTCAAGATTATTGTAGAAAAATGTATCGACTGACATAGATGATTGTAAAAAATCTCTAAAATAGTTGTGTTTCACAATCTACTAAACAGCTTTTGGAACTGTTGCCATACGGTTTTATAGGATGCAAGTGATAAAAAATGTAGTGGAATGAGAAACATTACCTTCTTCCTATTTTTTAACATTTCATAAAATATTACTACCAAAAGGATGCAAGCTGGAATCTATCATTTAAATATCTGAACATACTTGACTGATGGTTTGATCATTCAGCAAGATATTATGCAAGAGGAGCTACATATGCTTGCAGAGACGAATTACCAAAGGTCATACTCAGTGATGTCAAGTATTACATTTTTTAAAAGATGGAAATGGAAGTAGGGGAAATAAAAATACTAATAAAAAAATCAGCTCATTCAACAGGAAAATTGTCTGAGCACATATACCTGGGGAAAAATTCTTTGTGGAAGTAGTAGAAAATTCTTTGAATTTTTTGTCACCCCGTTTCATAGACATTATTGTTAACCAAATAGTACTGCTCTGTGTTATGGACATGCACAAATCTATATTTTCAGGATTTAAAAACCCTACACCAGGTGATTACAAGTCCATCAACAAAATCCAAGTCTTCAGCAAGAGATGAAAGTTCAAAACAATTAGGAGGTTGGTAAATTCCTGTCTGCTCAAGCTGCTTCACAAAGTAAACTGTTCTCAGCTTAAGAGAATGTAAAAATTACAAGGGCACAATCAACTGATCGATAGATGGAAGTCGATCTGAAGACACTAACATCCTTTGAGGATCATGGATCCACCTAGTCTTCTTTGACAAAGGAACCCAGCTTATGTACAGTAATTAAGATCCAGCTACCAAACAGAGGAGTTGTGAAGGGATGTTGTTACTGATTCCACTCCTAGTCTCAGAAAATAAAAGAAAGGTAAAGAGAGGATGGCTTGGGCAACCACATTCCTAAGGATCATCTAGAAGAAATTCATGAATGTTTTAGAGCTCTAGAGCATAGAGCATCTAGAATGACTGGACATCAGAGCTCTATTCGATGATTACACAGCCATAATATCCTTGGATAAAAATCAGATGTTTGAAAATTAAGATCTACATTTAACAATCAGGGAATCCCCTGATCTCTTTTCAGAATGTTGATTTCAGAAGTTAAGTTTCCAGAGGAAAGGAACATCTTAAAAAGCCTAGCATGGACAGCAGAAAGAATCACAGAGAAAGAATTATTAAATATTGGAAGGACAGGAAACTGAATGTTATTCATTGTGATTCCTAGGTAGTACAAACAAAAAAAAAAAAAAAGCTGCTGCTTTTTTAAAAGTAAATAGAATTTATATTTTTTTATCAAAGCAGCAGGCAGTATAGCAGAGTACAGAAACAACAGACTACAACCTGTAATTAACAAATAAGGGAAAAATACAATTCATAAAAGTACCATGTACAAATAGTTATTTAAAAAAAAAATGAACAAAAAAAACTAAAGACTAGAGAAATTTATTAAATTTTTAATTTTACTGGAAATTTTAATGATAAACAATTATGATATAAAAAACAGTTTGGAACCTTTTACTTGTGTTACAACACAAGTATTTTTTATATAAATAACTTTTAATTTGTTACATTGTCATATTTTCATAACACAATGAAATCTATTCATAACACATTAATGCAAGTTAATATGTATTTAATACAGAATAAAGTATGTTGAAGTGTAACAGACTAGGGATCCAGTTAGACAACAGATTAAATACATACATTTTGCACAATTCAATCTGTCAACTTTGATGATTTCTTATTGGCCAACTCTTGGAGCTAATCAACACTGCCATAAAAAAGAGTAACATATTAAATTAAAGGTAGACATTTAATCAAGAAAAGTTTTAAAATTTATGGTATTTCTGAGGTAACGAACTTATTTATCTGGATAAGGAATTTTTATATCAATTTTGCCAAAACAAAGCAGAATGATTATTAGTAAAATACCTAACTACATAATCATTTTTCTTAAATAGAAGATTGTCATAGATAAAATATATTTATGTGAAATGAAAATTAAAATAATATTTGGATTTTAGTTAAAATTTTAGGTACCATTTTATGTTTACAGTGTCATCATGATACTGTAAACATTTGTCTTGACTAAATTTTTCCACAGATAGAAAATTTCAGTCGAAGAAGATCAATAAAGTGAGTTATTAGAATTAACAATAATTTTAACATACAATAATAATATAGTAGGATTTTTAGAAGCGTAAACTATGAGTAATTTTTAGGGATATTTTGATTGCAAGTCAGAGGAAAGTTTTATTTAATATTAGAGTGAAAGATAAGTAAATTAATTAGTTTCCTAATGTCTTACAAATTCCCAAACCTTTACAAAATTTTGAGCTGAAAAAAATCCTTATTGAATAAATAAAACTCAAGTTACTTTTCTGTAATATGTTGGTTAGTTACATCTCATATGACAGGTGAAACGAGAAAAATAATCTAAGAACAGATGAATAAAGGAAAAATAAAAATAAATCACAAGATAATAAAAAATATATATACAGAATATATATATATATGTATATATAGCCTATACTTTAACAATATAATATTATATGCACCAAATGCAATATATCACAATATATGACATACAAATATGTATAATATAAAACTATTTTTATTTCATAATATAAACTACATACTGATTCAATAGAGAAATAATAAAATAAACGATAGCAAAAACAGGATTTATAAATATAAAATAGATTTTACAAGTGTTCAGAAAAAACATTTTTAAAGAGATAATAAAAAAACACATTACTTACTAATTTAGACATATAGTACTTAAAATATCTTTAAATATATAGATTTGTTAGTATCATACATTTAAGTGCTTAATAAAAATAAAAACTTTTCAGAAAACAATCACATACATTTATCACATAACACAGATTGTCTTAGTTCAGTGGAGGTACTCTTATGCTGGGAGGGTCAATTTGCCTGTCGATATAAATCTTTTAAACTCAATGCTTGCTCCAGTTAAATTATACAAATTTTATGATTATAAAATAATATATCTATGAAAATAATGTATATCATTCTAATCTAGCAGACCAGATGAACAAAGTGGTGTTTGCCTTGTCCTACCTTTCAGGCAGTTAAAATGCAGATGATTATAATCATTTAAAATACTAAAAATAGGCCGACTGACACAAGACAATAACTGCTATGTTCAACAAATCAACTGCGATTTTATTTATTCTATAAACAGATATAATAATAAAGTTTTCATATTTTAACTGGAGTTAAGTGATGAATCACATCTAATGTATAATAACAAGCAAGGCAGACAGCTATCCTTTTAAGAGCAGGTAGGTCACCTCAACTTAGTTTAAGACAAGTGTTAACAGACATTTTTTTGATACTTTTATTTGACACAAGTAAACTTTAGAACATATTAGATGTCATGCAACTACTATCTGATGCGATGACGTTGATTTAACATTACCTCATAGAAATAATGAAGACAAGAATAATTTCATTCATTTACCTTCCCAAATTATTTAGATTATATACAAATAAAAATTAAAAACACAAAATTACACATAAATTGATTAAAACATACTTCATTAAAAAAAGAAAATCTAAACATTTGATAAGATGATATATATTTATTTACATACATATATGAAATTAAAAAGATGTTTGTTGATATAAAGAAATTATATTGTATTGTATAACTGATTAATTTATAGTTAAATATCATTTCATGAGGTAAACATGATTTAAGGAATAAATAAATTTACAAGAAAGACATAATGAAAGAGAAAATGAATGCAATCCAATTAAAATTAATACCTAAGTTTATTTATTATGATTCAAGATGCAAAAATGTTGCTTCAATTAAGATGTAGAATAAATATATTGATATGAATGTAACCACTGGTATAGCCATGGTAATGCAGCTACACTGGGGATCTGAGAAATCTAGCAGTATTATACAAAAGGTTAGGAATTGGCATAAATAGAGTCCGCTTTTACTGAGCTAAAGGAAAAGATTGTGGGACCACAATAAGGAAATTGATCAAGGGATATAGTGTCAGACTCTATAAAGAGAGCTACAGCTGTCAGCTTAAAGAAAGCTACAGCTGACAGTTGTTTTGTAAATTTGATTACTTTTTAAAAATATTTTTAATTATGCAATTTGTGTTCCAGATAATACAATTAATAAGTTGTGAAGTTTGTTAATACATTAATGATGAGAGGTAAATAATAATGGCAGTTATATTAATACCAATATATGAACAATCATGTATAACTTACAACTTAGTGCAATTTATCTTCAGGGAGGTGACCTGAGATTACAAATTCACACCCTACATTTATAGAAAATAGCCACAATAAGAAAATATCTTTTGAAATTGTAGAAGAAATGGTAAACTAAAGGGGGGCTTGATCGAATAAAGTTGATCTCCTATTCTATTACCTAAACATCAATAATTCATATTTTATTAGAAAGGCTCTTTTTTTTTTTAAAGGAAATTTCTCTTAAATTCTGAACCAGCTCTTAACTGAAAGTTTTATTAATGTATGTCTTAAAGAAAGTAATGTAAAATAGGCCATATGATCTACAAGGACTGAAATTTTGGAAAGCTGTTGGGAGTTTTTTCTGAGTCGAGTGACATTAGATTATTTCAACTGAAGTTTTCTTGTCTTAAAGCTTATAACTTTATTTTAGTAGTATATTAGATACTTGTTAACTGTTTACAATTTTCTAAAATTCAATATAAAACTCTACTTGTAATTTCATTAAACAAATTCAAATGTAGTGTATCTGATAGAAATGTATTCATAAAGAAACAGCTATACAAAACTGAAATTTATAGCTAAGTATTGAATTTTGAGTTTTGATCTGACATTAGGATCTAAGATTTAAAGAGTAAAATTTTTTATTCATTTTAATTTTCCTTCAGCTATACCCTAATCGAACACTGATAAAACATTTTATTGTATCTTTATCAAATTTAGCTGTTCATCTGTCAGGACATTTTTCATTATTTTTTATAATCTTTTTGAGTAATTTTTCATTAAAAATCTTCTTTTAAATACATTTTGTCATGTGTCAAGTGTTCTTTTGTTATGAAGTGTAACGCAAGATATAAAGGAAGTGTAAAGTGTTCTTTTGTTTACAGCAACATGTCTTTAATATTAATTGTATTTTCATTCATTTCTGCATTCGAGCTTTATCATACATGAAGCAATGGCTTACGTTTATAACAAAAGAGTAGGTTTTTGTTTAGGTTATAATTTGTACATATTTATAATCAACTACATGACAAAATCTTTTTTTTTATAAAGCATATTTTTTTAAGTTAAAAAGTAATAAAGTACAGAACTAGAAAATTTTCAAGAAGAGGAATTGACAACCAAGTTGGAATATTCATGTCTCAATATTACAATATTGCAACTAATTCTTTTAATGAATAATGAGTCTGATTATTCTGACAAAAGCAATTTACAGCCATATCATGTCCTGGCTGTAAAACCATTCTGAATGAGATTCAGTTCTCTGAACATCTGGGAGTGCAAATCGCATCAGTGTATGTGATATTTCAAACCGATTGGAAAGATTGATTTGATTTTTCTGTTTTATGAGTTATTCAGTTTTATGATTTTTCTGAGTTATGATGCAGATTACAACATAGTTTAACATACTTTGAAACTCAAGGCCTAAAACATTGTCCTAAAATCTAGTGAAACTTCAATTTGTGTTTCCAGATGTAATTAACTGTACATTTGATAACCAAAATGACTAAGCAAGCCGAACAATTTATTATATCATCTGTCAGTTCTTCATCAAGGTGATACCAGTAGTAAGTGATATATATATTTAGACAGTACAGAATTCTCAAATGAACATTAATTATTGACAAATTTTAATTTTTTAAATCCTTACTTAAGTTATGCAAATGACAATAAACTGATAATGAACCATATGCATAAAACAGAAAATAAATAACTTTAGCAGACTGGTTATTCTTCTTTTCATTTTAATGCAGCATTATTCTATGACTAACATTACAAAAGAAATCATCCAACAAGACAACAACAACAACAACAATAATAATAACAATAACAATGTGTATTGATAATAATAACAATTATAAAGAAATTATGTTATCTCAAATACCTGTAATATAAATATCTCAATAAAAATTACTATACATAAAATATAATACAAAATGGAAATTAACACCTGAAATAGATAGAAGTGTAATCCATAAGGTGGGTGTAAACACTCAATGATGACAGGACATCTGAGAAAAATTAATTCTGATATCTCAAATGTGAACAGACAATATATGATATAAAAAATTAAATTTATATGGTGTTGCATCAATAATAGATAAATATATAGAGTATTAATAAATCATAACATACATTTATAAAATTGATAAAAAGTACTTTGCTCACTGAAAAGTTTCAAAATATGTTAGCTTTTCTTCATCAGTAAATGTTGATAAAAATAAGGCACTTGTTCCACAGAATACTAATAATTGTGCTCTAATATTCATTAGTGATGCATAAACAGGCAATAATTATAAAATTATTAAATAATAGTTATATAAATTAGTATGTGTATATGTGTATGTGTGTGTGTATTGTAATTTCCGATTACAATTAATGGACGACAATGTAATAGATATAATAAGCTGCAATCACTTCCTCAGAGGATCTAAGCTTTCTAAAGAGAAGTCTTCATTTCCAAAAGATAATCCTCGGCTGAAACCATCCTAAAAACAAATATGCTGGCATTAAGGTTCTATAGCAATTCAGATATTACAAAAAACAATTAGGATTTAATAAAATATCTAATGAAAAAGAAACAAAAGCTATTATTAATAACATTTTTTATATAGAAAGTATAACAGATATAGCAAGTGATTATATTTGCAAAAAGTAATAAATATTACAGTAAATTATTTTCATAAGTGTCCACAGTTCATTAATGTTTAGCATAACATGCAATAATCACTATGACAATCGTAAACTACTGCTGTCGTCACATTATATTTCAGTCTGATATTTTTGCTATTTTTTCATTAAAGGCAAAAATTGATTTATGATGATATGAATATTTTACTTATATATTTCATATTAACTGTTATTCAGTACTTCATCAAGACTAGCACAAAAGGAATAATAAATTCTGATATGTAAATCTTACAAAGCAATTGAAAATAAATACAGATCCTTCTTCTCTATGAATATTTCTTTTTCTAGATCTCTTGTTTATGAATTCTTGTTAAGTTAACTGGTTAGTTTAAAATTTAGTAAAACATAATTACATAATGGTGTCCTCTTTTGTAATTCCTAATCCAAATTATGAAGTGATGGCAGCCTAATGATTAAGGAATGACTAAAATATCCTTAAAATTTTATATAAAGAAAAGTAGATTAATATCAAAAACATATCGGTGTAGAAGAATTAACGTTTGAAAAGGATTAAACCTATAAAATTTCAGGAATTAACAAAATCTAATTTAAGAAAGAAGCACAAGAAAACGAATGAATCCACATATCTTTTATGTTATTTTTTTTACTATAAAGTATTATCAGCTGAAAAAAGTAAAAAATATGAACTATAAAAAAATTGAGATATGAAATATTATTAGCAATGCTCTTTCTAAATTGGGATCTTCACTTTTAGGACAGGAGTTAAGAAAGAGCTGGGTCCCGGATAAGTTGTAAACTTGTTAGATCTACCCTGATCAGAGGAATCTTCTCTGTGCATCAATTGTCTACCTCTCACTCCTCCATGCTTTATTGTACATCATCCATTTCACTTTAGATCAGAACCATGGAACTATTTCAGCTGCTGCCCTGGCTCCAACTGCAGTATTATTTTGGCATCCTCCAACAGCAACAAGGACCAATATATTCTCCAATAACTTCTATTGAGCTTCTTTACATAAGCTCAATGGAATTGTTTACTCTATCTGTAGATGGTTCTAGTCGAGTCCATTTATTCTATCTATATACTTCCTTATAGATATAGGCATACTATCCATACCTGCCATACTATTTGAAGGCAGCAAAAAATCAAACTATTGGCTGAGCCACCTGTCAGGTAATGCCAGTTTCTAAAAACCTAAATCTATTACTAGAATAGATACATAGAAAGTATCATGTAATATTTACAGGTGATTAGCCATAAATTTTTTTTTTAATTTTGTCTATTTTTTCATCAGACTTCTGGATCAACCTGAATATGAGAAAAAAAAATGTCTGTATATTACAGCAATGAATGTGTTAATTAGTGAAATATAAATTGTACTAAATATGTTAAAGCATAAATACCTTCATTTCCAGAATTTTTTTGTCAAGCAGACCGATTGCATTTTCAAAATCTGATTGAGAAGGTTCTGAACCAGCAGCAACCATGTCGATTCCAAAATCTCCCATGCCAAATGGATCTGGACTGGCAACAGAACTCATTGTATTACTGTTTGAAGATGAAGCTGAAACTACATTAAAAGGAGCTGAACCAAAAATGTCTTCGTTCTGAGAATTACCATTTTTAATGTTTGATGCTATGGCCCGACGGTTTGGATCCCTGCTAGCTTTTGGAGGTGGAGGTGCCACTGAAACAATGTAAATAAAAAACTAACTTTTGAGATCATCCTAACTGGTTTGTCAGTCATTTAATTCAGACAAAACTGCATACTTTTATAAATAAAAAATAAATCATCCTGAAGTATAAGTTGTAAAAGTTCATAGAAAATTTCTAGAAAATATTTTGACATTCTTAGGTTTTAAATAAACCATAGAAATTCCTAACAGTCACCAAGTTTAATTTAATAATATTGTTTTAATTAATTAATAAGAAACTTAATTTAACCTCAAATCATCGTTTATAGAAATGTAAGTTATTGTAAGAAACAAACTACTGCAAACTCCCTATTAAAAAAAAAAAAGAAAAAAAAAGGTTTTTAAAAGTATTATGCATTTTAATAATTATAACGATAATAATTTTTTTATGATTTTTTTTTTTTAATGGTACTGAAAAATCAGAGCGATTTCAAGAGGTTGTTCAATTGAGTAGAAAAAAATCATAATTCCCTTTCACTTTGTAACTTATTACGCCCGTAAAAACTTGACACAGGTGATGATCAGCATCGTTTTGAATTCTCCTGTGTGACTGATTGTTAACTTATTCCAGCAGTTCTACTCTCTATTAGAACAAGCCAGTTCAGATGTGTAATTTTGTGCTATGCAGTCATTCATAAATATGGATATGGTGGGGATTGTTCTTGGCTAATTCATAGAGAAAGTTTTTTAATTCTTTGAAATTTGCCTATTGATGTCATTTCTTTCTTATTGTTTTAGTTAAGAATTTTCCAAAAATTGAATTTTAATAATTGTTTTTAATTCCTGGGTCTTCATTCACAAAATAAAAATATTATTTTAAATGTGTTTGATTGTAACATTATTATTATTATTAGACAAAATATGGTTTTCTGTTTTGTACAGCAAAAAAATAAGATATAAATGAAATACAAACTTTTTCTGTAACAAAAAAAAAAAAACAGATGTAAAAACAGATGGTTTAAGAAATTTAGTCCAAAATTAAATTTAAAGCTTCCAAAAGATTATAAATAATTAAGATTAAAAAAAAAATAATTAAATTATTTAAATAATAATGCCAACTAATTGCACCAGTCTGAGTCAAGTTACAAGCAATTGATCATGGACATTACAATTGATGTTCCTGGCTGGCGTGAGTAGCAAAGTGTGATAAGTTTTCTGCAAGAAGAAGGATGTAGTGCTGCTAAAATCTATCCAGAATGAGGTAGTGTATGGTGAAAACTTTATGAGTGATTTTTTTTTTTTTTTTTTTTTTTGTTTTACCTCCGGAACCACCGTTAGGTTATATCTTCAGAGGATGAGATGAATG
>JAAAKQ030058234.1:5793-15936 GCA_010016005.3 Zanna intricata
TAAAAAAAGAAAATTACAATTAATAATAATTCAATAATAACAACAATATATATATATATATATATATATATATATATGAAAAAATATCAGCAGTTATTAATGAAAAAAAATTTTATTTATTTTTCATTTTCAAAAAATGTAATTTAATAGACGCATAAGAAAGTCATGTGATGTCCACATCAAATTTTTTTAAAATTAGCTTTTATTAGGATATCACGATTTTTAAACTTTATTAAATGTTTTGGGGAAAACAAACCTGGAATTTACATAAATTTTTCTAATTGTTTCTAATTTAGGTTATTATTAATGTTAATAGCTTTTAAAACTTCATAAATAAGAAATATAATTTTAAACTTATAAAAACTTAAAAAGTTTTGTTTTAAAACATTTTAAAACAAAACTGAATCGTTAACTAAACTAAAAATTGTTTACTGAATTTTATCAATGAAATCACTAATTGAGTTTGTTATAGAAATACATATATTTATTTTTTTTTTTAATTTAATTAAAAAGATTTATAAACTAAATTTATAACTAGTATAATAATTAAGCCCACCGGGCTAGTCTAGTGGTTAACACAACATCAAAATTCAACTGATTTCGATGTCGAGAGTTCTAAGGTTCAAATCCTAGTAAAGGTAGTTTATACGGATTTGAATACTAGATCGTGAATATCGGTGTTCTTTGATGGTTGCTTTTCAGTGAACTACACTTCTCAGGAGTGGTCGACTTGAAATTGTACAAGACTACACTTCATTCACATTCATACGTATCATCCTACCTTATGATAGTTCCTGAGGCTAAACAGAAAAAGAAATTAAGTGTAAGAATTAAATTTAAGTTTTATTATTAGTTCCAGGGAAGTTTATCAATATTATTGTCAGAGTTCGTTTTAGATTTATGTACTTTCTTCGAAAAAGAAATACAATAAATTCTTTCATAATGAGATATAATTTACGTCGTCAGGGCTGTCATATAGTTTTAACAGTCGGTTATTTCCACTAGAGTTTTAAATAAACTTTTTTTTTTTTTAAATTCATTTACTATTTGTTATTTATAAACAATAAAAACAGATAATATTGTTTTTCATGTGAACAAGTGAACAATTTTATCCTCTATAAATGTAAATTAAAAAAATTTCCTCTATTTCATGTTTCGGAAAACAGGGTAAAATTTTATCTGTTTCATTATAGGTTACATTTAAATAAGTGATTTAATGAATTCATATCATTTGAACGGAATTAATTTATTGAAAAAAAAAACTATCAAAATAACTTTGAAATGTTGTTATTTATTTAATTTTTTTTTTAAATAAATTATTTTACTTTTTTCATAAAATGATTAGACATTTTTTTCCAAATTATGAATGAAATATAGTGCTGATTATTCAGCCTTATGTGTTGAATTCTACATTATTTACTTGTGTATTTTTGTGGTATAGATATCATATATACATAAATGTAACTCCTACTATCAGTTAGTTCATTTGTTCATGTAGTGTTTATTGTCTAACTGTTAGTTCAGTTCTCTTCATTGAGTGTGGTCGCAGGGAGTTTAGATAGCAGCGGAAACTTCAATCTTCCTGTTCTGCTGCTGCCGTTTTGCTTTGCTACGCAAGACAAGATATCCTCCAGTCTTCTCTTCCTGCATCATATTCCTGCTTCTCCATTTTGAGTCTGTTATTGTTACTGATGACGATTGGACAGATGATTCCGTATGTTTGTCTATTTATATTTCTTCTTCTTCTTCTTTTCTATTATCTCATACATTACTCTAAAAAATAATGTTGTTTTAAATAAAATCTAATTTTATGATTTTTTTCTAAATTGTTTTATCAGAATTTTATAGAAAAATTTGTTGATAGATGAAGAACAATAAAGTTACATTCTATTTTATTATCTACTTTTCCGTAGATTTTTTTAAACATTTGTTAACATCTTCACAAAAAAATTACTTAAGTATTAATTATTATTTTTTTATTTCATGTACCTTTTTAATAATACTATCAGTATTGGGGTACTTAACCCGCCATCTGTGCAAAAAATATTATTTGCAATACCGTAAAACAATCAACACTTGTCTGTATTCTTTGATACTGTGTCGGGTGTTCCTCAGTCGGTTCTGGAGCCAGTTCTATTCTCGGCCTTCATTGTGGAAACCTCCCGACCAGAGGACATCACAGCTGCATCATCTACGGATGAGATGGAGATCCTGGAATATGAATGCTGACCATATTGTAGCTTCTGCTAACTGCAAATTAACTATATTGGATCTAATTAACGAATGGCTAGCTAAATAGAAGATGAAGATTAATCCAGCTGAGTTTACGCATGTTAACATTTGTGGTGAGAAAGGGTGACATCATGAGTACAATTTAATTTTTTGTTCCGAACTTGATCATTGTTCCTTGTATTCAACATTGTATGTAATTATTTATCATATATTTATGTATACTGTATAATAAACATACAGATACAGTTCTTGAACTATTACTTTCCGACTAAAAACCATAACAAATCACTAATTCTGCCCGTTAATTAACGTCTTAAAAATTTTAGTACGGCCTTATTTCACCGGAGTAACTGAAATCCGAGCGAAATCTTTCACAAGTTGTTACTCGCAAATAAAATATTTTGAGACATATGCTTAAGTGAACTTTTTTTTATTATTTTTCCAAGTAGAATCGCTCTGAAAATCCTGAAGTAATTTCGTGAGACACAATGACTTCGGATACAAAGAAAAATTTGAACCGATTGTAAATTAAACAATACAGCAAAAAAAAAGTCATTGTATCATTATGATATTTTTTATGTAGGTTGTACTTCAATGAAACAACTTCGCTAGAAATACAAAATTACTACGATTTTTTAACCGGAAACCAAAAATTGGAAGTAGGTACATATAAATTATGCATAATCTATCAGAACTTCTTGTAGAAGATCAGAACACAGTTAACTGTGTAACATTAACTACCGTATGCCAAGATCCGATTCCAGGTTTAACAATAATAATAGGAAGTGAAATTTATTGTTATTGTATTATTCGTTGAAGTAATATTTTTAATTTGTTTCTCGTAGTTACCGGGTGTATAATAACGTCATTTTTGTTGGAAAATACAACGTTGAGTAAATAATGAATTCTCGAAACATGTGAAGGACTAACGAACCGCGTAATCATATTAGGTGTTAAGACTTTTCCCTTAGAATGAATAACACGATTAAATACTGTATTTAATTTTTGAAAATTATAGAAAATTAAACGATTATAAAAAATTATTAATTTTTGTAATCATTTTTTCACCTCTATTATTTCCATTGTGAGGTATTAAAAAGGTGATTTTAAATTGATCATTTAGGGGAAAAATGAAGCTGTAAAGGCACATTAAAACCAAACACTACAACTAAACCAAAACGCATTTGAAAAATATTCAAACAGCAGTTGTCTGTTATTCTATCCATTTTCTTTGTACGCGCGGTTTTATTCCATGAAAAGAATTTTTTATTTACAGTTTTGTGAGGGAATTTCATAATATGAGACGTTAATCTCTAGATATATTCGGTGAAATGAAGATCGAACGAAGTAAAGAACTTTTTAATACAATATCAATGTCAGGGGCTATTAAAAATTTACCTCTCCATAAAATAATTTTTTTTTTTTTTTTTAAGTAAACGTTTTAGCATCGAATAGTTAACGAAAATAAGCGGTATTAATTCCATTGTTACTATTGTTGTGAACTAACGTATCACTGATTTTACAATGTTGACCTACTATTCTTTTAACTTTGGAAGATTAAAAAAAAATATTTATATTATTTAAGAAAAATAAATAAATTACACGAATTACATATTTTAAAAAATTAATTACGATTCAACTTTGTAATTTTTTAAATATTCAAACTTATTAAGTATATTAATTGTTTAATTGTTATTATAAAATGATAAAAACTTCAGAATATGAAAATAGTGTAAAAATTTTAGATCTATTGTTTCAAAATATATATATGGTTGTAGATTATATGGATCTTGCTTTTATTTACTTCCGTATAGTTTTCTGATGAAATGAGAGTTCATTATGGCTTTTACCTTTGCTAAGGAGCTATGATCACTGCGGACCTATAATCTGTAAGTTTTGTGATTTGTTCTGCATATGTTTTAAGAAATGCTTTCTTAAGCTGTTCCAGGAAGGGTAAGGAGCCAGGGGTGGAGTTTAGTCGGTAGTGCCCAGAAATATATACGCTCAGACCAACATCTAGCGGCACCTGTAAACGATCTCGACGCTGCCCAGGCTTGCCTGGGCGTCTGTAAAATGGATTCTCCGCCTGTACAAAAAAAAAATCTATTGTTTCAGAAAGTATTTTTGATTTGTTTTTCTTGTAAATTTTCTTACTACTAGCAATTGTATTTGATTGTAATTGTTTTTTGTGTTAAAAAATAATTCATTCGCTTGTTTATTACGGGAATCAAACTGTTACTTATTATTGTTATTATTAGAAATCACAGTTCGCTTTGGAATTCTTCTGAAGAAATTTTGACTGCGTATAGTGCAGTTCAGTGAGCAAAAACTTGACGTTAAATACTTTCATTAATTGGTAATTCTGAAAAGAATATATAAAATCAAGATGAAATTTTGGTTTATCTATTTGGCATTTCTTTCAAATTCTTTATATATTTACAGATAAAAACTAAGAAATAACTTCGATGTTATTATTAATTTTAGGTAAAAAAAACTTAAAAAAAGAATAAAGTTGTAACATGATCGTCTTATCAAACATCCATACTATAGAACGCTCCACGGCTCTAGCCGTGGACGCGTTCTATACATTTCTTTAATAAATTTTTGTGCACGGTATGCCAATATTCGAAACTAATGAAATATAAAAGGTATATTATTTCTTTTCAACAGTAAAAAAATATGTACCTGTTTAATAGCGGTTAATAGTCTTTTTAAAAACTGTGTCTATACGTTTGATTTGATTGACTCCAATTTCGGTAACTCTGAACAAATAGTTTTTAAAATTTTTTTTTCCAGTATTCAAAATTTGTTTTACATTCATAAAAACCTTGAGTAAACTGGTTCAGACTAGCAATCGTATGATAAGAAATTCCTAGCGAAACTTCTCAAAAATTACACACTTGTATTACAAAGATATTTATGGAAACTAGCACATAGTAATTATGAACATTTAACGTCAAACCGTAAAACAAAGAAAGAGAAATAAAATAAGGCATAAACAACTAGAATAATGATGAAACAATGAGAAGTAAACGAAATGAATTTCCAATAAATTTGAAAATAAAAAAATTTAATCTTCGTCGGTAGCAGGGATATTGCACAGTACTCGCAACTGAAATTACACTTATGACCCTATAGAGTTAATAAGGTCCAGAACATTTAGCCTAACTTTATTCACGTTGTGTAGTAGGATCATGGCTAAGTGATTCATCCCGGTTGTTAAGAAGCAGTATGTACTTTGAACTAAAACCTTGTATTTCCTCCCGGACGTATCACAAACAAAAATATTTTTATATTTCCTTTATTTTTTGCAAACCACGGTGCATCTGTTACACCCCTCGCCAGTTTATTTTGAAACCGCTGTAAAATTTAGAAGTTGGACTTACTCGTAGTATCATAAAATTTGGATACCATAGGTCCAAAATCGGTTTTAGAATTTTTGATTATACCATTAACTTACTAAATAAAGATAATTGAGAACTTTTGATTTATCAGAACATTTCCTTGCATTTTATCTCAATTGTCATCTCTTCTCTCTTAGGAAGCAAATAAAAGATAATATTAGTTTATATTGATCCTTATATTTACTCTTATTAGTAGTGTAACATAAAAATCGTTCTGTTACAACATATGTTATTCCTTTATTAGATTTTTATTCGGTTTACTACTTCTTTTTCTTATGTTTTCTTTTTTTTAATAAATGTTATTTATTCCTGAATTATTGGTAACTTTATTTAAACATTCAATTCTGTTATCCTTAAAACATTTACACATACATACTTAATTTATTTCTGCGTAACCTATTATCAAAATGTTCATGTTACATTTTTAAATTTTTTTTCTTTTTTTTAAATGAAATCTTTCCACAAATACAACTTTCATCAAGTATGCTCACATTATTAGAAATAACTTTATTTTGATTAGTGCTGTGTGTTTTTTTAGTTGCGTTGGTGAAGTTTTTTCTTTTATCTATAATCTGGTTCATAAATTTTCTAACAAAGTTTTTATAAATGTATTTATTTCTTGAATTATAAATTCCTTGAATTTTATGAATCTATCTTTAAATATAATTACTGAAATTAAAACATTTATTTGTTTTCAGGTATGTTGTGTACACCCTTCCAGTTAAATTATTTATATAAGAAGTTAGTTTATTTTCATTTTAAGGTAAGTCTTCATTTTTGTTTAAATTGTACTTTTTACAGTTTTTAATTACATATAGCCGAATTTTGTATGATATATTTTTTTTTATTTAAAAAAATTTTTATAATATATATATATATATATATAATTGCTCATTACAACTGCTGTGTTATAACACATCATAATACCAGGTGTCCGAAAATTATCTGAACGAAATTTATATGTTAATAGATAAAAATTAATAATCCTATTAATGAATGGTTGGGTTCTCTTTTAACTCGGAGTGCAGCGCGCGAGTTAAATTTTCCACAATCTACCAATAACGATGTTTTCAAGAAACAATTAAAATTAAAAATAAATTACAATTACTTATAACAATTACATTTAAATTATAAATATTGCAGCATATAATACGTCATAAGATTAACACTACTAGGAAGGAATTGGCTACGGTAATGATTAAATTAATTGAAAATAATGATTGTTACCTTAAAAAAGTTATGTTCTCAGACGAGGCTATATTTCATGTGTCTGAATGAGTGAACATTCAGTACATTCGAATATGGGGATCAGAGAATTCATTTATCACACTTGACCGTGTTAGAGATTAAGAACAACAAAAGACGGACTTAAAAATTAATTTCGCACTTTGTTGTTCACACCAAACACTAAAAAGTTAATGTTTGGTGCAAACTGCTTCACGATCATATGATTAAACTTTTTTTTTTCCGTAAATGGCAGTTAACGCGAATATCTTTCTGGACTTGTTAGAAGGGTTTTTATCCTCAGCTTGAAGAGTTACATATTCTAATATATTTATCATATTCCAACAAGATGGAGCACCGCCACATTGAGGTTTGTTAATACATGAATCTCAATAACACATGTCCAAATCGCTGGATTGGACGTGGTGACCGATCATTTGTTCCTCGATCACCGGATATAACTTCTTATGATTTTTTCCTATCGGGTTTTATCAAAACCCTAAAACTCGTGAAGTGAATATTGATGATCATATGGAGAGGATTGTTTACGCATTCGAACTCTTAGGTGTGGATATGATACAAGGAACATGGCATGAAATTAATTACCAGTTGAATGTTTTGCGAATTAATAATGATGCCTACTTTGAATTTTTATTATCTGTACAGATAATATAAAAAAACTTTTATTTTTATTGTTTCTAAATTCATACAACCCGTTTTTAATGATTTACTCAGTATCAAAGTTGTTCAGATAATTCTCGGACCTTCGGTATAGCTTCTGATGTAATTAAATTTTTTATACCATTTTTTTATTAATAATGAAGGGAATTTAAATTCAGCTTTTTTTTTAATTTATTCTAATTTAAAATTTTAATTTCTTTCTTATAAGAAAAAATAATCTATTATAAATTAAAATAATTTTTATTCATCATTTCACTAATGTCATTCAGAGAGCAAATTTTCTATCTTTTTAAATAATTAAAAAAGTTTATTATTAAAGTTATTTAGGGTAGAATGATAAGGATATGTTTTTTAAGGTAAAAAAACTTGATTCAAGATGACAAATAATGTTGATAAAATATAAATTGTTAAGTTTTGTAAATAAACTCTAAAGTTATCATTATAAAAAATTTTAAATATTGAAGTTACGTGAAACTTTGTGTTTTTTTTTTTTATCAATGTAATGTAGTTTGCAGTTTCTGAAATATTTACGTTGAAAATGACCGTAAAATGAAAAAAAGTCAATCTTATACGCATTTATCTCAGCACATAAAGTAAAATCGAAGTGGCGGGTATTATCTGTATCTGTATTCTAATCTTATTATTTTTAAATTATAAATTTATCTAAAATTTTAAATAACAATTTAAATAAATTGCTTCTTATGGCTTCGTAGCTTGGATATAAAGCTGCTAAACTTTACAAAAATTTACCTTAACTGAAAAGTTGTTATAATTTTTTAATATATAGGTTTTTAATATTTTTTACTTTTTTACGAGTTAAAATTTTACTTTAACGTGACAGGCTTGTTCGAATCTTTCATTTTCCTATATATACATATATATAAATATTTTTGTTTTATCACTTATGTTGTTTATCTTTTTAAGGGTCGAAACCGGTTTGTAGAATTTTACATCAATGCTAGTTGTGGATGTTTAGATATATATATATGCAGTATGTTTTACGGACTGTTAATTAAGTATTAGAAGTTAAAATTTGTTATTCTTCTCCTGTTCAATTTAAAATTCACTTAATCATTTTTTTTTATTTATTTATTTTTTTTTTTTTTTTGTAACTTCATTGCTTTTAAATCTTTTAATTATATGCCTATTTAATTACACATCAATCCTCTTAAATAAGTTCTTTTTCCCATTCGTAGTTTAGATTTAGGAATTTAGTTGTGAGGACCGCATTCTCTTAGATGTTTGTTGTCTCTTCACACAGCATGAGGTAAGTCATTGAACCTTCAAATCTTTAAACCCCTATTTCATTGTCATCTTAAGAATTTTCTAGTAATATACTCTATAGTAATATTATGTAATAGTATATTTTTTAATGTGGGATCATTTTAGTTTTCTTTTTATTATAATTATTTTAAAATATTAATGGTATTTAAAATACGCAAAAATCAATTATCTTTTATGATAATTATTTAGAAATTATTTCTAAATAAAACCGAATATTCAAAACGCAATCTAAATTGATATAAATAAAATTTGTTCTTGTAAAAAATATTCATCATTTATTAATAAGATTCAAGGTTTTTACAATGACATTATGAAATAATTTGAACAAAATTGTAATAGACGTAAATATATGAAACTACATCTACTTAAAAATAGATTTAAATTCTAAAAAAAAAAAATTTTAGTTAAAATTTAAAAAAAAATGTTTGTTTCTAGAAATATAAATTACTGTACTTAGTAGAAAAAAGTTAACAGCTGCAAAGATATATGCTTTATGGTTAGTTACACATGATTTTGTTGAATGTTTTTGCGAATTATATCTTAATAACGTTCATGAATTTAGCGTTCTAACAAAAACAAAAACTTTTACAACGAAAAGATTTAAAATTCTAAACACTTTTAGTTATTTCTTGAGTAGTGATTTTTTAACACAGCTTTAATAATACTGGTTTCCTCTTTTATTCCCAAAAGACAATATAATTTTATATAAATATTTCTTATAAAGACGTATAAATCGTTCGAATGAATGAATCGTTTTTAGAGGTACAAATCGTTCGTGTGCTGCGCGCAGGCATCCGCCGCAACACATGTACGCTCTGTGCCAATCAAAATTAAAATAAAATTCTGAGTACATACATCAAATAAGCAAACAAACCTATTCACTATCCTTTTTTATGGGAAAGATTATTTAATCTCAACTTTGATTTTGATCGAAGATAAACAACCCCTCGTTCGTTACTCTTTCGCGTTGCTGGTAGTTGTAGTAACAAGACACTGCTCTTTCTAAAAACAAATTTACCCATTCACACAATCATATTCATCTGGAATTTGTTCGTCGTTATCTTCAATGCAAGTTGAATAGTAATTATAAACATTTAACGCCAAACCGTAAAACAAAAGAAAGAGAAATAAAATAAGGCATAAACAACTAGAATAATGATGAAACAATGAGAAGTAAACGAAATGAATTTGCAATAAATTTTAAAATAAAAACATCTATGAGATAATGCCAGCCTCCGTGACTGAGTGGTAGCGTCTCGGCCTTTCATCCAGAGGTCCCGGGTTCGAATCCCGGTCAGGCATGGCATTTTTCACACAC